>JABFOV010006653.1:0-10385 GCA_022817685.1 Aradophagus sp. ZL-2020
CTTCGAAGATTCGAATATTCGAATATTCAAAGATTCAAAGATTCGAATATATTCGAATATATTCGAATTCTCACAATAATGAATTATTCGAACAATTCATGAACTGTTCGAACTTTTGACAACCCTACTCGAAACCTTGAAAATCGGTAAAATTTAAATATTTGATGAAAAAATCTGGAAAAACTTGGAATTTGAGCTAAAAACCTTGACTATTTTAACATTTACTTATTACTTTTATTGTTTCATTGCTAATTTTTTCGTAAATGTATATTTTGATTAAATTATGTACTCAATTAATGTGTTATGTACCAAGTTTATGGACCATTTTTAAGAATTAACTTCTACTTGGATCAAATTTAAAGTTCTTATTTTGTCGTAATCTTGCTCTTCCATCTGTGATTTTACTCTTATATATCATGGAAATGTATTTATTATTTGTAAAGCAGCTTAGATAGTATATTTATCTTGTGCAAAATCTTTTCATATATCTTATGTTAATTTATGTATAATATTCACAAAAATAAATTATATGAGAACCTTGAATGTTGTAATTTTAGCTTTGAAAAACAGGGTGAAACCCTTGAATTCGAAATCGAGAGATCGGTGGCCACCCTGATTAGGCTGACAGATGCATTTAGCTAAAATCCTAAAAGAAATCGTATGTTAGTGAAATTCATATGAGCTTCTAGGTCATTGTGCTCTATGCAAAGTATAAAAGAAAAATCACGAATGCTTTTTTTGTTATAATTAATTAATTGTAAGGTTTTTCATTTACATTTCAGGTGAATTAAAAAATATCCAGAAAGAGACGGAAGTTAAAATTTTTAAATTAATTTGTTTTAATTATTACTTCATTCAAACTTTAATCAAATTAACATTAAAACTAAAAAACAGATGTAACAAAAAAAATTATGATGCAACGACAATTTGCATCTTGTACCGCTGTCTTAATAAGTCATGAAAACTTAAAAATTCTTGTATTTATTATGTTGTTTTTTCTTTGTCGGGATTATGTCCATACTAGGATGTTTTGCCATAACGTAACGAAAAATTAAGAAGAAAAAACGTAGGATATTACAAGGTATATACGAGATAAGTTGGCATAAAATAAATTGCATGAAATAAATTGCATGAAATAAATTGCATGAAATAAATTACATGAAATAATTGCATGGGATAAAGATAAATAAAGGTCACTATTCTTTCTCTTTCCCTTTATGTTTTCCAATTGTTAAGTTTTTTGTCAAAAAATAGAAATATTACTTAACTAGTGATGGACAATAATGCAACGAGCGTCAGATTGGCAGCACGAGTCGAAGGCGAGTTCTAGCAACCTGACACGATCGTGTCAGGTTGCTAGAACTCGAGTTGATATTACTGTTCGTCACAAGTATAAGTGTGAGAAGTGCTAATTTCTAATCTCAGTGACGAAATCACGAGTAAGAGACATTAGTATTTCTCATAGTATGTCTTCCACTTACTAAAGTAACATACATTAGTTTTACTTTTACTCTTAATAGCTAATGAAGGTTCAAAGAACTTTCATCAAATCTTGTTGGGAATTCGGTATTCGGACAAAAAGCATAAAGACAAAAAAAAACGCACAGAAAACACAAAGTAAAGAAAGACAAAAAACCGAACATAATAAACAGTTAACATGAGAAAGTGGGAATCGCCTAGATGAATCTCTGTGCCTGGTAAGTATTGGGGGGTCCAGGGAGGTCCAATGTTACTTCCTTTACTTTAAAACACGCGCGCCCAAATTAAAAGAAAAATGCGAATAATTTTAATTCTCTTATTTTTTTTTGAATCACGCGCCCGCATTCCACGCAAAATGGCGTTTTATGTTAGTTTCTTTTATTTTTTTAAAACGCGCACCCGAATTTAATGCAAAACGGCGTTTAATGTTAGTTTCTTTTATTTTCTAAAACGCGAGTTCGAATTACACGCAAAACGGCGTTTAATGATAGTTTCTCTTATTTTTTTAAAACGCGCGCCCGAATTCCACGACAAAAGGGCACTTAAGGTTAGTATCTTTTTTAAAAAAAAAACTCGCGCCCAAGTTCCACGCAAAACGCCGTTCAACATTAGTTTCAGTTATTTTTTAAAACGCGCGCCCGAATTCCAAGCATAAAGTCGTTTAATGTTACTTTATTTTATTTTTGAAACCTCGCGCATGAATTCTATGCAAAACGGCGTTTTATATTAGTTTCTCTTATTTTTAAAAACTCGCGCCCGAATTCCAGGCAAAACTGCGTTTAATATTAAATCATATTATTTTTAAAAATGCTAGCCCGAATACTTGAATTCCAATAGATGTGATTAATAAAATATTTTATGTAGAACTAGAAGTCTTTCAATTTAGTGAAATGCTTGAAAACATATAATATTAAATGTTATGTTCGATCTTACACGATAATTTTTTTTTTTTTACATACAATTGATATTATTTGTTTCATTGTCTATGTTTATTGTCTATTTGTTTATTTTGTTCCGTTTTTTTGTCTTTGTTTTTTTTTATGTAGGGGAATTCTACTACTGCTCTTTTTTTCCTTCGCTACTACTGTTTTGAAAAAAATAACAATATATTGTTTACAGGATTAAAAGTAAAGTCTGTCGACACTTTGAAGGAACTGCACGAAGAAATAGAAGGTCTCAAGTCAAATCATGCCGAGGGCAGTTTAAAAAGTTGTTTCATCGAAGATCCCGAAGGTAGTTGCGCTCTTCTAATGTACAACACTGAATTAATTATGCAAATTGAAAGTTGCAGTGATGAAGTGAACTCGTTTCCTCTCTTGTTAGATGGAACATTCCAATGTGTTCCTCGTTTAAAAGATGCCAGACAATTATTGACAATGGCAACTATTTACAAAAATGTGGTACGTATTAATGCTAAATAATATCTGGTTATTGCCCGTGTCCTTTCAATTGTACACTATTTGTGATGAAAAGTAATGTCAACTTGTGTCATGGCAGAAACTCGCTGTTGCCTCGTTCTGTCAACTTGACACTCGTTACCATCACTTTCCCTCAATAAACTTTCAAAAATGATATATTGAGCAAAAAAAAATGTCTTGCTTAAAGACAATTTATCTTCATATTTCACCAAGAATAAATGTTCTTAAATCAAGATAAAAATGTTGTCCCAAGACTAGCGATAAGTTGAAACAAGAAATAATATCTTGATACGATAAAGTTAGGTCTTCAACAATAAAAGTAGCATTACATAATTAATGATTCTTAAATGAAATGTAATATTTTTGTGGGTATAGTTAAGTAATAAACTATTTAAAGAATAATTGTCTGTAAAATGTAAGTGTAACGTTAATTTTATCGCATTTTTTTATGTTTCGTAAAAGCGTGTAATTGTTATTCTAGTATAAATTTTGAATTCCAAAATGTTTACATTTATTTCTTAATTGCACTGTAAAAGAAATGATGTAAAATTGACGTGCCTTAAATTATTTTGACAAATCGGCTAAATTTGATATACTTATTTAAATTTCATTACTGTCACTTGTTACTTTTTACCATTATAGCAATTTTTACATCTAATTTGAAGACGTATCTTTTTATACAGGTGTTTCCAATGGCATGGGTTTTATGCACAAATAAAACCGAAATTTTATACACAAGAATTTTGCAAAAATTTAAGGAAATCAATCCCAATATGCTTTTTCACTCTTTCATGAGTGATTATGAAAAGGCCTTATCAAATGCTGCAGTTGCTGTTTATCCAGGCATAACAGTGGAAAAATGTTTCTTCCATTATTCTCAAGTAAATTTAATTATGTCCACTACACTAGAGTATCTGCTCAATAACAAAATAATTTTTAATTCATTTGTTTTTTCTTTTAACGACGACATTTTACAAGTTTTTTTTATTTCTATTTTAACGTCCAACAGTTTTGTCGTCAAATTTAAATTTTACATGAAATTTTAAAATTTCAATATTACAAATTTTGAAATATGCAAAGTGATAAAAGGAGCTATTCGGCGTTTCGTTCCGTGTACATCCGTGAACTCGTCAATAAGGCTTAAATGTGCACTGCTTCAGACGCCTCGCAGAAGGGTGTCCCTTATTTTGGCAAAGTCGAAAATTCAACCAGCGCTCCCTTTGAGTCTCTTATTTTTTTTTAAATCACCCACCCAAATTCTACGTAAAACGGCGTTTAATGACAGTTTCATTTATTTTATAAAACGCGCGCCCGAATTCTACGCAAAACAGCGTTTTATATTAGTTTCTCTACTTTTTTAAACCACGCGCCCGAATTCCACGCAAAACGGCGTTTTATGTTAGCTTCTCTTATTTTTTAAAACGTGCCCCCGAATTCCACGCAAAATGTCGCTTAATGTTAGTTTCTTTTATTTTTTAAAACGCACGCCCGAATTCTACGCAAAACGGCGTTTTATATTAGTTTCTCTTACTTTTAAAAACGCGCGCCCAAATTCCACGCAAAACTGCATTTAATGTTGAATCATATTATTTTTAAAAATGCTAGCCCGAATACTTGAATTCCAATAGATGTGAGTAATAAAATATTTTATGTTGAACTAGAATTCTTTAAAATTTAGTGAATTGTTTGAAAACATGTAATATTAAATGTTATGTTCAATTTTACATAATAACTTTTTTGCATACAATTTATATTATTTGTTTATTTTGTCTTTGTTTATTATGTCTTTGTTTATTTTGTGTTTTGTTTATTTTGTCCGGTTTTTTATGTCCTGTTTTTTTTCTTTGTTTTTTTGTGTCGAGATTCGTAGCCGGGACATCCTTTAAAATTTTTGTACGTTACAAAAGAAGAGCTAAATGACAATGACATAATATTTAAGAGGTGTACCGGAAACATTTTAAGAATCACTATTTTTCGCTTCCATCGTAATGTATATTCATTATTTACATTATTTGCTAGCAAAGCTCGACCTTGCCATAATTTCCGACTTTGTACCCTTGATACTATTTTCGTTGCACCTGAATATAAACTGCGTTTTTATTTCCTCCTTATTTTAGGGAGAGAAACACACTTTCACTCCCTAGAGAGAAAAATGTTTCTCTTTTGAAAATTAGCGAATGCAAACGTAGGTTATATTCACTTGTGACATGAAATTTAGTATGCTACGAGGAAGACAAGCGCTTATTTGACGAATAGAGTGGCCAACGCTCGACTGCACCTTGGCCTTCTGCAATTCTCAGTTTCATTTCGTGTTGCTACTTCACCCTGGGAATAATTGCTTGTCTCTCTACCTTGTTGCATAATATACTATAATGTACTATTAGGGAAATTAAAATTATACTTAATTTTATCTCTGATGTAATTCATTGATTTTGTCACATATGTAAATGCTTCAACTTTTTTAGGCCATCATAAAGCGAGCAAAATCAGAAGTTAACAACGCATTACATCAGTTTAAAGACAATACTTTAAACAAATTGATACTTAATTTTTAATTTTTACTTAATTGATAAATTTATTTTTGTATATTTATCGCAAATCTAATTTCGTCAATTAAATGCCCAATTTGAAACAGATGTACGTTTCCAACTTATCTATTCCTTTTTCGTATATTCATACTGAAAATTATTGTTAATGTCTGCTTGTTCAATCGTAGCACAATTAACTTCTTTTTATTTCTCTACTTGATGTGTGAAGATATAGAAATTTAGTTCGAATGGAATTCTAGTAGACAAACTGAAAAAAAACCGTCCAATCGACGAATTTAAATTCGCGATAAATATATTAATATATATGCATAACCGAAATTAAATTAATTTTTAATATCAAAATTTATTTATGAATTACACGGACAAATGATAAGTAGACAAGAGATAAGTTACGATTTTCGACTTATTTTACAGTTGATAAAATCAGTCAAAGTTGACAATGGAACAATAGTAACACTTAATCAAGAAAGCAGTCAAGAAGTTGATGGC
This sequence comes from Aradophagus sp. ZL-2020, assembly GCA_022817685.1. NCBI lineage: Eukaryota > Metazoa > Arthropoda > Insecta > Hymenoptera > Scelionidae > Aradophagus > Aradophagus sp. ZL-2020. The sequence continues at coordinate 5,936 of JABFOV010006653.1, forward strand.
AATTTGTATTTCCAAGGACGAAACATAATTAATCAAATAATAGCCTTGGCGTTATTGAAACCAGAAGATATTACTAGTCAATATGATATAATAAAATCAAAGTGCCCTTCTATTCTCCAAAAGTATTTCAAGTCTTTTTTTCATTATTACGACATGTTCTAGATGAAAACGGTTGGGCCTGAAAATTTCTCAGTTTTCATGAAACCTTACAAAACAAATAATCATTTGGAAGGGTACCATCATTTGTTAGCTTCTTGCATGAAGAAAAATCCATCTAACGTTGTTTTCATTAGTAAGTAGCCTTCAAGCATTCTTTCTTCACTTATTGATATAATTGATATAATTAATGAAATACTTTTACACATAGGAAGTTTGTTCAAAATTATTGGCAGTTGTCAACACGACTTAATATGTGCTAAAAATGGTTGCAAAATGTCCCCGTGGCGAAATACTTCTCAATGCATAAAAGAATATGTGCGGTACGATCTCGCATTGTCGTATCATCAACAGAAAATTTCCGCACGAGAATATGTTTGCGATATTGCTAAGCTGATAGGGAATTTTCGAAAAAACTTGGAATGTAAGTTAACCAAAAAAGAAAACAAGAAAGTGATTGAGTTAAGATAGAAATTTTGATCAAGTTTTTACCTTAATTGGGGTAAACGTGTTTTATAAGGTAAAATTTTCATGTATTTAAACTAAAAAATGTGAACAATAGTAGAAATACAGAACTATTTCCCCCAATTTGGGGTACTATATAGATTGTTTAGTTTAAATACAGGCAATGTTTGCCTTATAGAACACGTTTACTCCAACTAGGAGAAAAATTCGAATAAATTTTTATCCGTGTATAATAACAAATTGGTTCAGAAGGTTGAAACTCTGTTTACTTACAATATTTCAGAAAAGTAGTTGCGTTACAATAGATTTGGCTGATAGGTACTTTCTCCTCCCTTCTTCTCCGTAATTCTTTCAAAACAATCTGAGTTTTCCAGAGCAACGTTTATTATGAAAAATTGAGAAATATGTTTAGTAAGAAAAATTGAAGACAAAAGATTAACAGTTGTAGGAAAAGATGTTTTTTTTTTTTTTTTTTTTTTTAAATGAAGTGGGTTAAACTTGTCAAATTTAAATTAAAAAAAAAAACATCTGAAAATATTTTACGATAATCTTATAACATTTTCAAAGTGATGTTTTTATTTTACAAAAAGATCGATTTTTTAAGTTTAAAATATTTCGATTATGGCATAATAAAAAGTTTAAGTGCGATGATTATACAAATTTTATTTTACAGCACAATTTAAGATGAAACGAAATTGCTTTTTGAGCTGACACCTTCTTAGTCTCTAAACTGAATTAACACCTTCTTCTACCTAACCGTTGGAGTGTACAAAATTTCAGCCTTTCAAATCAATTTGGTCATGCACAACTGGCCAATTTGGTCACCATACCCTTGAATCTTGTATCGGTTACACTAAAAAAATGATCTTATAAAAATTACTAATTTTAATGGTAAACCGTGGATATACTTTTCAAAATAAACAAATTATCAGCCCATTCTGTCTAAAAATAGTTTAATTTTTATATCTGTAACCTAAAATGTAAATAAATTTTATTAGAATAAGACAGTAATTTTCTTCTCTGAGTAAAAGTATGTCCACACTTTCTCAACAAGTTAGTAATTTTTACCATTCATTTTTCCCCGTGTACATCTGGCATATTTGCTTGAAAACAATTGGTTTAATTCCTAATGGATGCACTGATATGAAGTGAATTATCTGTCCTCTATTAAGTCAACCAGTTCGATAGCAGGTACGCCAATATTTAATTCACCGTTTATCTGTCTTTGTTCACTACGTGCTTGCCTTTACCCATCGTTTCGTTGCTTTTTAATAACAATTATAATTAAAGCTAATAGCAAGTCTGCTAAATTGAGTTTGGCCTCGATCATTCTATATGCTCACAATCAGAATTCTCAAGTCATAAATTTTTTTCGGCAATAACTTACGGTTTTTGACTATTAGTGTCATGTATAAAGGTGAGCAAACGAAATCAAGAGGTGGAAAAACAAAAAGATAGAAAAAAAAGACCAAACAATATGCAAACTAAATAACCAAATCTAAACTTAGTCCGATTTGTTGTTTTGTAAATTGAAGTTTTTTTTTGCTATCAACTTTCATTTTAACAGCGTTTTTCATGGTCGAAGAAACTAAAACTGGTTCTGTCTTCGTTGATAACATTAAACTCTTCATTAAAGATAAAGTGAGAAAGCAGTTTCAGGTTCAGTTTATGCAACCGTGAAAAACACTACAAGTAACAGCAAGTGAAATCACTTCTTAACGTAATCACTTCTTGGGCAAACGGTGGTCAAACAAAATTACTAAAAGAGAACTTAGACTAAATTCTTGGAAATCAACAATCTTTCATTACTGTTATAGTAAATAGTCCTTGCGTATCTGCTCTGTCATCATTTAAAAAATAAAATATTCAAAACAATTTTAGATACAGTGGAACTGGAGACGCAAGTGAGAAACATTATGAAAGGCAACGGGAAATTTGAAATTTCACAGACAGATTCTTGTCCTGCCGAAGATGAAGACGGTAAACTTTTCTACATTTATTAGTTATTTTCTTTTTTTTATGCCTATAATAGTATATTATTGCTGAGGGCGCCACTGCGCCTGAGGCATGTATATTATTTTACGGATCGAGGGAGCGGACGGTAAATTGGAACTTACAGCCCGAAGAGCGGTTTCTTCCAATTTTGTCCACTCCCAAAGTACGTAAAAGTAATTATAACGTTTGTTCTGGAAAGTAATGAAATGGAAGATTATTTCAAAAACATGTGCCAGTTTTCTACATATACATCTATTATCGCGTTTTAATGAAAGTATATATCAAAATACATTCAGAAAAGAAAAATTAACTGAAACAACATTACAGTATATCTGTGGCTTTCCGAAATAAGCAAGTAACAGAAATTTTTGACAACCTTGAAGTATGATTCAATTTAGTCTTCTTGATACATATGCATTCATTTTTTATTACAAGAATGGCAAGAATGATAAAACGAAAATTGTTCTCCATGAAATTATATTAAGAAAGAAATAAATTAAATCACTTTCTCCGGAATAATTAAGTAAGAGCAAGAAATTAACGAAATGATAAATTAATAGCAATAAAAAAATTAATAAATAATACATAAAAAATAAATAAATAAATTTCCGAAATAATGGCATTAAAATTTATCGTCAATTTAACAGATATTAATTTTCCAGAAGGTTAAGGGGAAAAAATGTGGTAATGCTGATTCAGCATTGGTAACCAATACTAAAAATCATTACAGGAAATCTAGCTTATTTTTTTAAAAGAATCATATCAAAGAAAACTTAATAGATATTTTAACTAATATAATTATAATGTTTAAAGTAATAAAAACACGAAACAATTTTTGTTTATCATTTTAAAATATATGTAGTAAATTTAATATGAATTTCAATAAGTATTTTGTTTCACTAATTTACTGTTAAATCAAGATGCAAGTTTTTTATATTGTTCAAGAAATAATAGTATTTTTTGTAATTATATTATTTACCGTTTATCATTGTTTCAAATACACAAATAAATGTTTTTCCTTGTGCAAGTTTTCAGTATAGGTCACCAACGTTAATTCAGTATTGGCAACATATTGCGGAACTATTATACTAAGAAAAAAAATCCACCGAAATAGCGCGAAAATTTGCAGTAAAAATAGCAGAAAAACTTTTAAGCTGTAATAGCGGTCGAATTCAGCAGTTTCTGCGGAATAATTCTGTCATAATAGCATTTGAATTATTCTGCTACTAATAGTAACACTATTATGACAGAATTATTCCGCAGACTTTGCTGAATTCGACCGCTATTACAACTTGAAAGTTTTTCTGCTATTTCTATTGCAAATTCTCGCGTTATTTCGGTGGATTTTTTTAGTATTGCCAACGATGACAGCTGCAGTCTTGGTTTAAGGCTGCGGCAGTATTTCATTTTTTCCCGTGTAATTCTAAACGTCGAAACTGGATCACTAATACTTTTTTGGCATAATTCACAATCATGAATAATCCAAATGTTAAGAAATTGCTGAAATTCATCAATTTAAAAAAAAAAAGCAGTAATCAAACTTTAAACTTGATTGTCTCAAAATTTTAAAAAATGTTGATATTAGATAATTTTTAGAAGCTGCAGATACATTGAGAAAAATATTTGGTAAATCCAACCAAATTTTGGTTGATTCAACTAAATATCAGGGTTGATATTTGACCAACTAAATATTTGGTTGAATCAACCAAATTTTGGTTGAATTCACCAAATGGACCTACCAAATTAACAAATGACATGCGCAGATATACAAAAATTAGTCTCTGCGCAGGTGATTTGGTAACCGTAACTAAAGGAATTCAACCAAATGATTTGT
>JABFOV010006654.1:0-10383 GCA_022817685.1 Aradophagus sp. ZL-2020
AAATAAAGGACACTACACATAGTTTAACACTAAAGGACGTCGACATTGTACACTCAAACTAAAACTGTATTACTATATTAAAATAACAATTAATTATGTTATATAATAATTAACACACTCAACATCACGTCTGTTAATGACAAATTTTAATTCTGAAAGCATGAATTATTACGATAATAATACATTTATATATAATAATTTATAGAAATTGAAATTTTGCTAATTTTTTCATGACTGACATTTACTTTTCGTTTGAATACACAAACTGTTAAAAGTATTGTATTAAAAAAGTTAGAGTGTAAACTGCTCTAACCATTTTCTCATTGTTAAACGTTTGCTGGATTATCGTGAAATATTTAAATTTTATCATTAGAAATTGTAATTTAATAATACACTATCTCCGTAAAATTCGACATGAAGAATCACCTTAATAACACCGATGGGAGGAATGTTAATATTCAATAATTGACGCCGGCGGAGGAAATAATAAGATCCGCGCGTTGGCGGTGATTTGCATTTCTCGGATAACGTTACCTTCGTTCGCTCGTCGTATTATTTATTCGTTCTTGTTTCAGGGGCAAATACACTGTATCTTAAGTCATTTCCTTTTTCTTCGCGATACGATGTAAACTATGTCAACTTAGCACACTATGGCCACAGCAACTTTATTCAAATGTGTTACCATTTGCGCGGTTTTAATCTAATTGCATTGATTTGAACATTATGTTGGTGGCAGTGATTTATTTTGTGCTGCAACGTATAGTAATTGAATCTACTTAACCGTTCAGTCAAAGATGAGAATGGGTTAGAAAATGTCGCAGAAAATAGGGTAGGGTGATTATTTCTGATACATTTTGAAGAATATTGAAGAACATACATTGTTTCTTGACTCAAAATTATGTTGGTAGACCTTTTTCTCATGTTAGTAGTTACAAGATGAAATAATAACGAGGAAAAAATGAGTTTTTGCCTCATTATATCCAACATAAATATCATTTTTTCCGAGTTGAGTACGACATTTTTCTTTACGAGAAAATAAAATATGTTACAAAATAAAATATGTAAACCAAAATATTTTATTTTTGAGTGAGGAAAAAGTTATATTTTCACGCCTGTAGAGTGGGCGCAAAGTTACAGTTTACGCCCTAGGTCGAAAGTGTATGGATTTGAAGTTTCCAACATTTATTAATAAACGAAAATTAATTATAAATAATTAAGTAACATATTTTGTAATAAAAAACGAAAGAATTGTATTCTCAAACATTAAAATATTTTACCTTCTTCTTGTAAAATTATCCAATCAAATTATTTGTATGTAGAAAAGTATATCAGATTTCGTTTATTAATAAAAGTTGAAAACTTGAAAAACCTGAAAATGTACGATCGTGAGTTACAATGAACGATCGTAGAGCCGCGCACAAGGATTAATTCAACAAAATTATTAATAAAGTCGTTACACCTCGGAATAAACTTCTTAAATTAATGCAATAAATTTATATTTGTATAATTGTTCTTTCATTAATTTTTCTCTATTCTCTTTTTATGAAACTCTTTTAGAGAAAATGTCTTGTAAATATGACTAAACAAGTTTGTGATTTTGAAAATGGTTCGAATGTTTCCACGATACAGCAAAAAGTCTTGTTCATTTAATTAGTCGGTTTATCGATTCTAGGTTACGTTTGGGTGAGGTCGGCGGATCTATATGGGGCAATGCGTGTCTCGTAAGGCGGGCGCTGTCATCGCAGCATCCGGCTACTCTCCATCCTATCGCATCATGGAAAAGCCCGCCAAGAACAAAGTGAGTACCCCAGGCGGATTCTGTTAAAGGGACAGGCAACTTACAACCGTTGTCATACAAAACTTCCTGCCTCGTTTGTCGAGATAAGAAAGACGACCCTTCCTGTTCAAACGTTTAACCTGCGGCCTATCTAAATGGAGAACAAGTTCGTGCAAACGTAGCCGTCGGAAACGAAACCTGTCGGCAATTTTATTAACTGGAAATTCAACTGCATGAGATTTTCATGCAAATTAGATAGAAAACAATGTGATTAAAACGAGCGAGGCAACATGAAATTAAATGCTCTTTTTTTCGTTCTCGCATTTTTTACGAGTCCGAAGATCGCGATACTTTCTTGCGAGGGATTCGAGATTCAAAGCGGAATATTTCTGACTGGCGAAATCGGAATTGATATAACCTCAAATCAAAATATAATTTCACGAATAATTAAAAAATTTAAGAGATTATATTGTATATATGTATGAAAATTGATATTTCACTTAAATCTTCCTTTACCTACAAAATAGTGAAAATATTTTATTTACTGAAAATATCAATGAAAAATAATAAAATTACTTTTTTTTAAAAAAAAGTACGTGGTACAAAACCAAAGAACCATTTTATTATAATTACAGTACATTTTTCAATAGTGTACAATTTTGTCGTAAAATTTCTAAATTGCACTCTTAAATACTAAACATAAAAAAATTACAAGATCTTGCAACAAAACGACTATAATCCTTTGACTTATTGCTTATTATTAACTGTAAAGTCAATCATCTTTCTAATGTATAATATTACGCTTAATCAACTGATTATGATTTTATTGATTTCTCTAGAAACGTGACTGAGGAAACTGTCGAACCGTGATACAATCGTTAATTGGTTCCTGCGCGATGGTTAATGAAAAAACGAATAATCATACAGAACGCTTTCGAAGGGGAATTCGCGCGATAGCTGTTTAATTACAAGATTTTGCGGATACTTCATTAGAAAGAGGCATACTTGGAAATGAAAGTAGCGTCTCCCTCTGTTTATGATTTGCAAGTTCCATTGACTTAAAAGAGCGTTAATAAAGTGTGTGCCATCAGTAATGGTACTTTTTTTTTGGTTCGAGGAAATCCTGCGGCGGAAAAACCGAAACGGTTTAGCAATTCCGCTCCCATTTTTGGTCGCGAATTTAAGAACTTGGCCATTTTTCTTTTTGTCTTTCGGGCCAGGAAATCACTTTATTTGATTAATTTTATGATTGCAGCTCCTTTTTTATCACACTCAAGTGTGAAGATAATTACAAAATGAAATTACCGCGATTAATGGTCACGTCGTGAAAGAGTTAATTGTATACGAAGAAATGAAACTGAAGAATTGTAAATGAATACGGCATAAAAGCCGCGGATACATTGCGAAAAAGAACAAGATAGACAAATTTTTAAATTTTAATTGTAGCGATCTTTCATTACATTTGTATGATATTCGAATATTAAATCAAATTAAATAATAATTACGAAATATCAATTCAAAACTAATTGAACAATATAAATAAATTAAAATATACGATTCAATATATTATATTTATATTAATACATTTCATGAGATTATCATTTTGTGTGAATGTCAAGTTTTTCACGTGGAAATATCCACATGATTCGAACAAATTTGATGTATATTTTAACAATAAATTCAAAGTATATACATAAACTTCAAGCAGATTTTAAATACATACTTGTACTTAACATATTTTATTTAATTTTTTCCAAATTTTATATCGTCTGGATATTTCCATGTGGAACACTTCACATTCATCATTTTGTACTAATTTCATATTATGAATTATTAATTATTAAACTCTGACTTGTTAAATCGTATGAAGTATCGCTACAACTGAGCAAATATTTGCAATTTTATAATAAACGACGGTCACTTTTACATCTGGCAGCATTATTTGCAAATATGAATAAACTACAAATTACTTGTACGCGAATGACAAAGTCTACTCCCAAACTTTCCTTTTTTACTTACAATACAGCGGACAAAAAAATGACTAATTTTTATTCAGAAGTCGCAACAAATTCACTCTCAAAAGTGGTTTAATCGCCGAAGAATTCCGTTCCGATGTTTCGAGCGATGATTCATAAATACGCGTCTGATTTTTGTTTCGAGCTGCGAAAAGGGGACTCTTGAAGAAACGGTATCTGAGGAATTTCCTGTCGGTAATCTGCTCGAAGGTATACAGTAAGTGTTGGGTATAGTCAATGAAACGGCCGCAGAAAGGAATTCCCAGCGTCCCTTGGGCGCTGAAATTCTTCTCGTCGCGAGAAACGCGAAAAACAAATTTACACGGGACGGCTCTTCTTCGGCGTCAAAAAAGGACAATCGACGAAAATTGAAATGATCTCTGTGGCTTCGCATCATCGCGCATTAAACATTAATTCAACTCTTTCCTTCGTTAGCGCATAATTTCTTGCACAAATTGCTGAACCAATTTGTTTATTGCGCAAATATTAAACTGTTGTTTCGACCTTCTTTCATACGTAACTAACAACTGCAACATTTTATTCATTTTTTTGTTTTGCATAAACGGCACAAATTCACTTTTTTCACGGAACAAATGGCCAATAATGGTGACGTTATATTTGTAGACAAAAGTCCGACGTATCAGCTGAAAGGCGTTCGCGACGCGTGCTCGTTATTGATGCTCGCGGCGCAATTTAGTGCAGTGACCTTTCTCCCGTTGCTGACGCCGTAAGTCAATCCGCGAGACAGCGTCAGATCCTTTTCGCGCTGGCCGTACCAAAGCGGATACCTTCGAGTCGCGCTGACGCAATAATAGCGCCGCAATGATTACCTATCAAAATTTTTGCAAGCCGGCTATTCGCTTAGCCGAGTCGCCTCGATTCTTGGAGTCGGGTCGCGTTTCGCTGATTCGATCGCGAAAAACGCAGCGAGACAGGTTGAAGGGATCCCGAGGTGTTCGCTTCTAATTGGATGGGAATCGCGGTCTGATGGGCCACGATGAACGATTTGGAACAATGGAACTCGGCGGGTCGAAGCAAAGAAACGTTCATTTCCGAGGCGTGTTTTCTTACGTGCCAGCGACAGCCGGAGAAATGTTCGTTAAGTAAATTGGAACGCGATTTATGTCGCGAATTTTCACTCGAATGTCGGCGAGCGTTCGGATGGGTGTACGCTGGTAAAATGTCTAACGCGTTGGAAGAATGTCCCTTTCCTTGAGATCATTATTTTGACGAGGAAAGTTTTTCTGTCGCGGAATAAGAGGTATTGTGACAAGTTAAAGTTGCGGTCTCAATGCTGTTGGCAGGTTCAACTATTATTTTAATTGCCAAAGTATATATTTGTAAAGCTATGATAAGCATAATTTAAGCAAAATGTTACGACTTTTGAACCAGAAAAACTTCAAAGTGCGCGTATAAAAGTAATGCCTTTTTTCTTTCTTTGATTATTTTAGCACTTCGAAAATGTTTCACAATTAAAATTATTTGCATTTTTCCTCGTGAAAAACTTCATGTACGTATACATTTTTAAAAATCTTCTCGGTTAGTAAAGTTGGTACTCCATCTCGAAGCACGGACGTAATTCAATATCGCGGAGTAAAGGTTGCGAAATTTACGGTCTGAATTCGCAAATGAAGATCCAGTTTCGCGGATGGAAAACTAAACTAACGAACGCGGCCGGATCGCGGCAACTCCCGTTATGAAATCCAACAAATCACTCGATCGCGACTCTTATCCCAGCTCAATCGCCGGCCAACGAGCCGACTTCATCGAGACCATTAACAGCCATTAATTCGATCGGCCGCATCACTCTTCGCTACCGCGTCTTAATTCAATTGTCACCGTCGAGAGCAAGATTGTGACGAGCGATTCAATGTCAGGACGAAGGGGAAAACATGGTTGACGACTGACAGCGTACACGGAAAAAGTGATTTACATAAAAAAAAAAATTAAAAAAAAATGTACCACCTGGATAAATTTCGAGATACAAATATCAACAGCAATCTTTTTAAAAAACAGGAGTTTTTACATTTTAAACATAATACGAACTATACTGCGATTCTCTTATTGCAGTTAAAAAATATCAATTTTAAATTTTCTTAAACACTTGGCCTTATTTTTATTATTTTGTGTGACATTTGATCTCTTCTGCAATTTTGCGAATTGCAAAACAAAATTATTATATCATATTATTTTTTTTTGTTTTTGACAGAATCGATTTTTCAACGTAAATTGTAAAAAAAATCTTTATTCTATTTTCGACTTGTATAAATTGTTATTTTTTAATTAATTATTAGAAACTTTATTGACGAGCAACTATAAAAAACGATCTAGCTCGTTGAATTCACGGTCACGGTGCGATTCGCAATCCGAATGGAAATACAACAACCCACGTTGCGCCCTTTCATCGTTGCCCTTTATTTGGCTCTAATTAATGCCATTGTCAGGCTAATTAGGTGAAAATAACACGTTCCCCCGCCTGATACGGTAAAAAATATCGTGTGAACCTCGAGTAAACAACCGATTGCGATTGCGAAAACAATGAAACGTGATAATAAGCGCCTTAATCGGCAAAGGAAGTGACAAGTTTGAAATGTGAAAATGAAACGCGAATGAAAAAAAAAGCACTGTGCCCGTTTCTATTCTTACGTGTTTCTGTGTTAATGAAATGGAAGTGCACAGTTGAAATTCGAATCTGCTGCTTTCTGCAAATAATCCTGAATTTACGAACTTAGCGATATCAGTTTTCCGTTGTTTCTTAATGTTGTATTTATAATTACTACATTCACATAGATATATATTAATAATTACAATCATTTTTACAAATTATTATACTACGTTTTTTTATTATTTGTATTTGAAAAAAATGGTTGTGCATAAAAACTTTGCAACTTTTTTTTGCAACAAATTCAAACTGGGAATAGAATGACAGCTATTGAAAATCAGAAATAAAATTTTGTTTTAAATTTTAAAAATGATCAATTTTACTGTCTTATAATTTGTAATCCTCAAATGACCAGTTGAATGACAAATTAAGTATACGGTTTTCCGATTATTCACCAATTGTAACACCAACTTTTACTATTTGCTTTTCCCATCGTTATTTTATTTTCTTGCAATCGACTATAAACAAATAACGTTCAGCAATGTAATTGATGAGTAACGTGCGGCTAGCATGGAAATTGTAAACACGCGATGAAAAGAGTATCTCGTACTAAATCATCGAGTCACATTGAATTCTGCGGCGCGTATGATGAAATGGAAAATGGTCGAGCGATAATCGTGGCAGAGAAAAGTGAATGAGGACGGCCGGCGATCATTGAGAAACAATATCACGTCAAAGACATGCTGGTATAATTGTCTTTGTTTGGAGTTTATGACACGAGCGCGTATCGTTTTATGCCAGGTAACGAGCTTCCTTTGGCCGGCATACCGATCTTGCGATATATCGGGTTACCTGTTGCGGCGTCTGCAAGCTGTTTTGCGCGTCGAAACGAGCTTTCTTAAAGTAAAAATCATTATGTATTAAACGAAAGTACATATTTTACCTGCATTGTATTTTTAAAGTCAGTTTAATTCAAAAGAATCCCTTTTTATATTCAATTCATTGCGGGGATAAATTCCTAAGTTTTTTAATTTTGAATTCAGTAATCATATTGCGATATAATAATGAAGTTAAACTTTTGGAGAACACACAGAGAAAAATCTGTTTAGTTGAAACTACCGAAAATTTCAGTTGTAACCTTATTCAGTTGGATTTACTAAATTTTCAGTTAAATTTGCTGAATTTTCAGTTGGATTCACCGAATCTTCATTTAAAACAAAGCAGTGATATTCAGTTGTTTCAATTGAAAATTTCAGTAGTGACAATTTTAACTGAAAATTCAGTTGAAATTACGGAATTCCGTTAATTTTTTTCTCAGTGCAGTTCGTTTTAAACAAAAAAGTAAATATTTATTATTGCATCTGTTAAATTATTTATTTCAATGTAATAAAAAATGTTTTACATTGAGTACACTTTTTCAAACAATTATTCAATAATACATTGAAAAAACAGTTGACAGTATTCGGTAAATACAACTAAATTTTTTTTTTCTTTCGATGTATATAATAATACTTTGGTCGAAATCGGTTTGAAATCATTGAATTTTATGACAAAAAATGTACAGTGTACTTTTAAATTACTGGTTTTCAACTTTGAATCTGTAAATTGTAACGTTACTTTCGTGCTACCGTGATGAATTAAATGGAGAAATTTGCTTTTTAATTCAATTTATTCTACAGCTAGTGATATATTGGAATCGAATAAATTATGTAAATAAAATCAGTAAACATTACAAGATGGATATAAATTATGTGCGAAAATTTGCAAAGTTTTTTTTCGTGAAATAATTGCAAACCAAATACAATTTCGATCGTGAAAAATCAAAATTAGATTTATATCAACGCGATTAAAAATAAAATAGTAAATTTTTTCATTTCATTTTGTTGTTAAAAATGTATCTATCGATTAAAAATTGACTTGAAGTTTAAATTTATTGTAAAGAAATATTGCTATCTTCCTATACATTATAATTATACACTATGATTTGATGGTACTAGAAATCCATTTTCTGCAATTAAATTCTCCTTACGACCAATAACTATTTTGTTAATTATCGCCGAAGAAATTAAATCTTCTTCATTCACAGATTTTATCAGCGAAAATTTTAGCACATTATCCGAGAATGTCTGCTTTTAAGAGTATACAGGATAATCGTGCTTAACGGAGTTAATTGTAGAAAAAGAGCGAGGGTGTAAAAAAAACGCGGTTGTAAGAATTTAATTTACAATCCTTCGCATAAAAGTGACGTTGTAAATTCATTCACATCGTCCTTTCAGCTGTACAATTTTATTGGACACCATATGATTTTATTGCTTGATAAGTGTCACGTATGCTTCATAATACAAGCGGCGTGCATTTATCAAGCCGTAAAGTCAAATGATGCCTAATAAGATTGCTTGACCCGAGTTGATGAAGTTGAAAACTTTTATGTCGGCATAGTGGCTCTGAGATTCAAATCGTAGTAATCTTCGATCAGATTTTACAACCGTCTCTAACTCTTGTGAAATTTGACGGATTCGTTCGATGCAGACTTGTTGATTACACAAAGTGAAATAAGTAAAATAAGTAAAATAATGACAAATTTGTCATACATTAAATATTGAAGCACTGTAAAACATTATTGTTTTTATTCTTCATTTACAATTACACGACTAACAAATTTTTATATTATTGTATTTCTCGATGTATAAAAATCACTATCGAAATTACCCCTACCTTAAATATCTTCAAATTTCTTATCCATATCTACTAATTATTTAATTCAAATTTATTTACAAGTAAACAATGATATCCATATAATCTTGACAGCCTATAATAACCATAAAACAAAAGTATATTACACCAAAATAACCTTAACCTTAAATTCGCACATGCACTTCCACGAACTCGTGTAAATTACAATAATACTGGAACCGTCGACGCAGAACATGGTCGTCGAAAAAAGTAGCTCATTTTCAAAAACAAGCTGATTGTTTAACGCGTCCGTTACCTCGTTTTGCGTAATCAACAGTGCAATACACATTTTTGTACGTTAACGTAGAATTTAGTCAATTTTCAAGGCTCGCAAAATATGCAAACCACAGTTTACAGTGGCGAAATTGTGGCCGTTTGTCGTGGCCACGTTCTGAAAAGTGAAGGCATCGCAAAATATGTATTCATAGGCAACCAATCATTTGCAAGTGTTTGCCGTAGTAACGTTGCGGTTCGGCTTAAGGGGAAATCGACACTCGTGCGAGAAAGTACTGCTGATTTGAAACCGTTTTCTTAGGCATATCGGATACCAGTCAATTGAAATCAATAAAGATGGCATTCATGGAGAAAAATGTAACTGGATCGCTGAGAGCCTCCAGCCGCCGCGACGGTTTTTCATTCGACTGAAAATGCCTCGAACGATTCAATTTCTTTGTAACTATTTTATAGGACATTAACCGGGTTTGCCGTTCAAAAGTTATCTGCGCGAAACGGAACGTTTATCTGAATTATATATATATATGTATAGAAAAGTTAATCAATGCGCGTTTCAATATCAGTTTTCGATCGGTTTTATACGACCGGCAAGTTGTTATTCCAGCTGATGTAAAAAAGAGTGAATTAATTATCAATGCGATGTGTATACAAATTCAAGTGAAATGGGCTTGTGAAAAGTCGGAGCCATTTTAATTTTGTTAATGTTGGAAGTTAAAAGTGAGTCATAGTTTGGGATCAGTATTCAACTGGTAAAAAGTTTAAGGAAAATGGAAATATTAATTTTACTGTGGGAAATTTTGACTACATGATTTGAATTTATTTTAAATGTAAATGTATCTCTTTGAATAAAGAATCATTCTATCTTATTTTAATACTTGCTAATTTTCTAAGTCGCTACACTGTAAAAAAAACGCTGTAAAATTGCATGCCTAGGCATGGAATACAGTTGCCATGCCACAGCATGTAATATTACAGGCAGAGTGTAGTATTTCCGACTGACACGAAAAAATACATTCTGAGTG
>JABFOV010006655.1:0-10382 GCA_022817685.1 Aradophagus sp. ZL-2020
GCATTTAGCCAACGAAAAACGTTAATTGTTTTACTCGAAAATTTGCCACGCAGGTTTGTCAACGACGACGATCGTGACTGGTTCAGCGACGCGATTGACAAAACCGCCGAGGAGTCGCTGGGCTCCGATTATAGTCACTACGAGTCCCGGGAAGTCTACTTCGTTGACTTTTTGCGCGAGCCTCCGGAGCCAACTGGAGACGAGCCCGAGGACTTTGTTTTCGAGGCGCCGAAAGTTTACGAGCTGATTACAAAGTAATGGAGAACATGTTTAAGATATTCGCATCTTTTTAATTTCAGTTTAGAGTAGCTAGAATTGGTGGAAATAGGTTGATACAGTAAACTCTCGGTTACATAGCTAAGGCAGTGTTGATGGTCGCTTGACTGTGTAACGAAAGTAGGAGAGGGTGCTTATTCCCCATCACGGTGCCCTCTCGCGTTGCGCAGAGCCATACTTTTTTAATAACCAAAAAATTGTTGATTGTATTTCAAATTACACGCCACAGTAAGAATATGTCAGTTAAGAGTAAGGATAATGTACATGAAGGGAAATGTTACGTCAAACGAAACTTTCGACACGCAGCTAAATGTTATAACCTTCGGCAGCCGAAGGTTATATAGCGAAGAGTTTACTGAAATTACAATATACATGATGTTTTCATCGTTTTCAATCAAGCGAAAAAATATTCAAATGCAATTAAGGTAAATCAGTATCATACATTAATAATACTTATTCGTTGATAAGTAATCACAGACTTATTTTGTCAAAACCAATTGATCAAAAATGTTGTTTTTTGATATAAAAAAAATGTATTGCATTTATTTTTCATTTGCTTATATATGTTGAAAACTTCAAGCATGTTATTTTTAATACTTTTAAGATGTTTTTATCGAGTTTTATCAAGATTCTGATGGGAAACACCAAATAAATTCAGACATGAAATCGTTCCGAATAATCGCCAGAAATAACATATCTTAGCTTCTAAAATATTTTCAAAGTGTCAGTATAGTAATTCGAATTATTGAATTTACTTTTTTTTCAGATATTTGAAATTGCTTTGTATTTCGAACATATTAAAAATATATTAAAAACAAATTGATAATAATATACTGATGACATGTATTTGAAAAACTAAAGTTCAAAAATAATCCTGGACTTTGAAATTTCAAACATTCTCACTAAAAATGTGCGAGAAATCCTGTGCTTGCGCTCGATTAAACTGAATTTTATGGAAATGTAAATTAATCAATTCAGTTTTTCGTAGAATTTCATTGTAGCAACATATTTTGCATTGTTAACTTTGTTACAATTGGTTCATTACAGTTACGAAAAAGTGCTGGAGAAAGTGCGGCAAAACATGGATCAATTCAACGAATTCATCCGTGGAATGCACCTCGATTTGGTGTTCTTCCACGACGCGCTCGTTCACTTGATTAAAATATCTCGTGTTCTCGGTATGCCGCGGGGTAACGCAATGCTGGTGGGCGTCGGCGGATCAGGAAAGCAGAGCCTTACACGACTGGCATCCTTCATCGCCGGATACAGCTTCTTTCAAATCGTTCTGTCGAGGTTACGATTATTTTCAAAACTTGAGTAGACTGTAAACTTGAAGACTTTACTCAAAATTAAAGAATATTGCAGAAACAAGTGTCTAAGTCTGCGACAATCTTAGAACCTCAGTTTTTAAAAGTGTCTTATATTAAAACAGTTAACATAAATGTCTCCAAACAAGACGCTTAATTTTGTCGTGAAAGAAGATAAAAAATTAAATTACATGACATAAAAGAACATTTCAATAAGAAGTGAAAATATGGCAATAAGTTTGATACGTATAATCATATTTATTTTGCGCATACAAATTGACACGTCTTTTTATGACCTGATTAAACTTCTTTCGCAGGATTTATAATGTCAGCAGTCTTGTCGAGGATTTACGAAAATTGTATCGAGAAGCCGGTTTGGGTAGTAAAGGGGTGACTTTTATTTTCACGGATAATGAAATAAAGGACGAGGCCTTTCTTGAGTACTTGAACAACGTACTGAGCGTGGGCGAGGTCGCAAATCTCTTTCCGAAGGACGAGCTCGATGACATCTTGACGAACGTGGCACCGATTATGAAGAAGAATGACCCGAAGAGGCCGTCAACTCAAGACAATTTGTACAGCTACTTCATCGAGAGGGCGAGAAATCATTTGCATATTGCTCTATGCTTTTCGCCTGTGAGTCAGTTAGAATTTTCTTTTCTTTTTCAACTTATTTATTGATTACTTTTCTTGCATAATTATTGTTTTTGAAACCTTATTTGATTATATGGTTAATTTTACTTGATTATTGGATTATATAATTATGTAACATTATTCTCTGGGTAGATTTCTTTTGTTTTTTTGTGCACATTGTAGTTTAAATTGGGTATTCGTTTTGAAGTAAAATTTGAATACCGTATCATTCAGCAAATTAATGATAGATATGCTCGATGATGTATCTGATGATGAGTGATTATTCGATAATTAACAGAATCTCCGTTTTCACTAAGCACAGTTAATTGATATATCACATTTAGTAAACATTAATTGTCAATATCTTGTGTAACGAGTAATTCGATATTTTGAAATGCTCTAATGAATCTGCCCTATACGTTTGTTGACTTTTCTTTTCTGCAATTCGCTTTATTTTAAAAATGATATAACTTTTCACTCGTAAAAAAAAGAAAGAAAAGAAAAGTTCGTCGATTTGACTCCATAGTCTTTATTATACTAAAAACTATGTTAATTAAAACTAGGTCGGCGAAAAATTTCGATCGCGAGCTTTGAAATTCCCGGGCCTTATATCAGGGTGTACGATGAGCTGGTTTTCACGCTGGCCCAAGGACGCTTTATGTGCCGTGAGTGACCACTTTATGGCCAGATTCGAAATCCCTTGTACCGCGGAAACTAAACGAGACCTGATTTTCGTTATGGCCGACATGCAAGATAACGTTAACGAAATTTGCATCGACTATTTCAACAGGTAAAAAGTTTCTTCTTCCTATTCCTTTTTTTACTTCGTTTTTCTTTCTACTCTTTTCCTTTTTTTTTTTCTTTTAACTCATAAAATATTTTTAATATATATAATTTCAAATGAGTAATTTTTCATTCGTTTATTTCCTGCTTTAATTAAATTGAAAAATGAATGGATGGCATATTTTACAATAATAACGAGAATGAACAAATGAATATTGATTAAAATGTCGATTTCAAGAAAAAAGGAAAGTTGACACAGTAGTCTAAACAATAGCTTCAAACTTTAAAGTAAATTATCGTCCAAATTGATTGTTCTGATTAGTTGTTTTTAATTATTGTATGGCATCATATCTTCGTAATGGCAACATATATCTTTTAAATAAATTATGATAATTATGAGTAAGAAGTTCACAAATTCTTTTTTTTTTTTTAAATAATTTTTTTTTTTTATAGACAAAAAAGAATCTTTAAAAATGAGAAATTCAGACCGTAAAATAAAAAAAAATAATAAAAAAACGTAATTATAATTTACGAAGATTCTTTTAAAGTCAATTTTAGAGTTCGTTTCCGTAAAATTGGTTTTAATTGTATTCCATTAATTTTAATTCGCTGACATTTCTATTGGTTACAATCGGTTTTCTTTCGTATAAGAGCGAGTATCCTTTAATTGAAATTTGATCCCCGCAGATTTCGCCGACAAACTTTCGTGACGCCTAAGTCGTTTTTGAGCTTCATTAACGACTACAAAGTTATTTACAAGCAGAGGTCGCTTGAAATCGATCAGACGAGTCTTCGCATGAAGGAGGGCTTGAACAAATTGGTCGACGCTGCTGGACAGGTCGACGAACTGCAAAAGGTTTTGGAGAAAAATCAAGCGGAGATTGCAATTAAAAACGTCGAAGTCCAGGCTGTACGTTTTTCCTTTGCATTACTCGATTTTCGAATTCACGTTTCACTTTGTCATTTAAATCCAGTTCTGTAGCTGATTGATTATTCGATCGTTTCAATAATTCCCTGATTGACATCCTTTAATCTCAATTTTTACCTATGGGAAGAGAAATTTCGTAATTAAAAAATAACAATTCAAGCTCAGTAGTGATAAACGTTGATTAATTAGTATTTTAGATTATGAATCACAACAAAGAGAACATTTTTCATTTCGTTTAAATTTCATTTTATCCAAAGAATATTCTTAATTTCATTTTAATACAATATGTTTCAATATGTTATGTTTAAGAGTACTGTTATGCTCATTGTACAGGATGGAAAGTACACTTTTCATCTCTAGGAAAGAAAGTAAAAAAAGTAAATAATGATACGTTCCCCATACATTAATTTAATTTTAATCGTGTACTTCATTAATATAAAATCAACAGCAAAATGAAAATGAGTAGTATTAAGATGCACATTTTTATATCTGGCATTTGTAACAAGATGTTTACTTGTTATCGAGCTGACTAATTTGTCTTTAATTTGGTAGATTGTCGAGCAAGTGAATGCCAAGAAAAAGGACGCAGAGGAAATCAAAGCGCAGGTTCAAGAGTCGAAAGATAAAGCCGAGGCGCTGTTGCAGATCATTTCAAAAGAGAAGGCGCACGCGGAAGAGAAACTAAAGGCAGCGGAACCTGCCCTATTAGAGGCTGAAGCTGCGCTCCAAGTAAATGCGAGCTTTAAAAACACCCACCACCGCCCCTCCCCTCTTTCTCCTCCCCCACCCCTTCTCGTTTCGTTTCTTTGATTTTTCTCCTTCATTTTATTTTATTTCCACTTTCCTTTTTTTACCACTTCTTTCTTCTCCTTCGCCTTTCGTGCCTTTATGTAATGCAATGTAATTGTATGCATTTTTGAAACGAGCTCGTTATTTTTGTAGACGATCAAAGCTGTGGATATAGCTACGGTGCGCAAACTCGCCAAACCACCGTACTTGATCACACTTATTATGGACTGTGTGCTGATCTTGTTCGGAAGAAAGCTCGAGCCGGTCAAGCCAGACCCGGAGAGGAACTTTTTAATGCCATCGTGGTCCGAAGCACTGAAGGTTTATATTACTATTTAGATATTTTGTGTTCCAAGAAACATGTAAACAAATTCAACATTGATTAAACAATAATGGCGAATCAATGGTGATTGATTCGATATTTAATCACTTTGAGAACATTGACTATTAATTTTCGCTTGATATTTTACATTAACATTTTACAAATTTTTAAACGTTATGAAGCTTTCAAGCTTGTCTAGGTAGATGATTGACATGCTATAATTGTAATGGCAACATATATCTTTTAAATAAATTATGATAATTATTTATAAAAAGTTCAGAAATTCTTTTTTTGAAAATAATTTATTAAATCATGGAAAAATTATTTTCTATATGCGTAATAAATTATTTAATTATTTTCGTTGACGGCATTTTGTGATTTTTGAATGAAATTAAATTAATGTTCAATTATATTGAATAACCATTTCATATTTTATCCTCTGTTGTTGTCAGTTAATAGTTTTATACTAATTTCAATCAACAACTGAAATCGTTTACAGGTTTTAGCTGATACTAGGTTCCTCTACAATCTTCAACAGTTTCCAAAAGACAACATTAATGGTGAAACGGTCGACTTAATGCGACCATATTTACGTTACCATTTATACAATTACCAGGCGGCAAAGCAGGCTTGCGGAAACGTCGCGGGTCTTATACAGTGGACCATTGCTATGGTATCGTTCTACGCCATCAATAAGGATGTTCTCCCTTTGAAGGTTGTCTTCCTTTTCATTTTTAAGTAAAATTACGACTCTCAAAATACACACAGATAAAAAAGTAGAAAGAAAGAGAATACAATTTGTAATTTATCCTTATTCCCTTTCAGGCTAATCTTGCAGTGCAACAGGGTAAGCACGACCGAGCTAACAAGAATCTACAGGATGCTGAACAAGTTTTGAAAGCGAAAGACGAGGACTTGAAGATAGTGCAAAGCGAATATGACGCCGTTATGAGGGAGAGACAGGTGTCTTTTATTTTTTTCGTCTTTCAATTTTTTTTTTTTTTTTTTTAGAGAAATTTTCTGGCTAAAGTTGGAGCAAAATTAAGGATTAAGAGTCATCATTAAAGTAAAGAGTCCAATTGTGTCAGTTAATAAATAGTAATTACAATTTTTTGTTAATAAATATTTTATCGGTTATTGTTTATTGTTTTTTGTTAACATTTGAAAATACTTATTATTACTTAAGGATTTATTCAAAGCATTTGTTTAGAATGGGAATTGTTCTTAGATATAATTCAAAATTTGTATTCTTTTATTTAATAATGTTGAATAAAGCGGCAAATCATGATCGTCGTGAATAAAAGATGATATTTATACTTGCCCAAATTGATTGGAAAACAGAATTAAATGCTGAAATTAGATTATTAAACTCGAAGTAAAAAATTGTTTGCCTCTTATTTTACATTGCAACATAATGAAATAATTACAAATTATTTGCGAAGCACAATTATTTCAAACATCCTTGCTAATCCTTGAACAAAAACTTTTAATTAAACTGTTGGATCAATTATTGATTTCGTTTCAGTAACGTTAATTTGAAAATGTAGTTCAATTAAATCGTTTTCTCGTTCCAATCGAACCGTTCAAAGTTATTGATGAATTTCTGTTTTGTCGTAGGTGATCGTGGATGAAGCCGAAGCGTGTCAACGGAAAATGAGCACAGCCGCCGCGATGATAGAGGGATTGTCAGGCGAGCGAATACGCTGGACCCAGCAGTTGCAGGGCTTTCAAGCGGAAAGGGACCGTCTCGTCGGGGACGTACTCATTTTGACAGGCTTTTTGTCGTATTGCGGGCCTTTTAACCAGGAATATCGACAAAGAATGGAAAAATTGTGGCGCGAAATGATTTTACAAAAAGACATTCCGATTTCGCCGACGGTCAACGTTATTGATTGTCTTACCGACAGCGCTACGGTAAGTTTACAAAAGGACAACAGCAACGTTGATTCATCACTTTATAATATATTCTGCATGAGAAATTTTACTTACAGTTAGTAGATTTCTTATCACACAAAATATCTACTTACAGTAAAAGGAATCGGTTTAGATTTTGAGGTATCTATATTGTTTTTTGTGGAATGATTGATTGTTTAATTCATTAATTTCATAAAATGTCCGTCGAAACTTATTGATTTTGTATATTTGGAATTAATGGAGTCAAATTCGAACTGATTTATTCCGCCAATTTTCAACAAAATACAATTCGCAAATAATGGCTACCTGCTATGCAAATCATTGTATTACAGAGTCTTTCACCATAGCCAGTTACTCTAATAATCCGTTTACTTACTGTAAATAATTATATTTCCATTGAACAGATAACCTTTGGCGGTTTAAAAAATGCACCTGTTGCAGGTGAATATCGCTGAACGAATTTATTGTTGAATAATAATCAAATAATAGCATATTTTGCAATTTACGTTGAAGGTTTCTTATAACTTTTTTTTGTCTTTCATTTCTATGGTATTCATCTTTTATTCATTATCTCAAACTGTTTAAAATTACTTCGAAAAACAATCTCATTCTCACTCTTAATCGGATTTTCGAACAATTTAACGAGTACCTGATTTTGATTATCATTATTTGTTTGCTCGTTTTTCTGTTCGCAGATTGGCGAATGGAATTTACAAGGGTTGCCCAACGACGAGCTTTCGATTCAGAATGGCATCGTGGTGACCAAAGCTTCAAGGTATCCGCTGCTTATCGATCCACAGCTCCAAGGCAAGGCCTGGATCAAGCATAAAGAGAAGGACTTCGAGTTACAAGTAAATTTGTGTTTGCCGCGGTGCTTACTTGGCCCTCGCAATCGTAAATCGAAACAAACGGTAAACGCTCTCACGTCAAATTACAGACGACCGAGCTCGGGCATAAGTACTTCCGCAACCAGCTCGAGGATTGTGTTTCGCTAGGACGACCGTTGCTTATCGAAGATGTTGCCGAGCAATTGGACCCCGTGTTGGATAATTTGCTTGAGAAGAACTTTATCAAAATAGGAAAGAGCCTCAAGGTGCGGAGTCAACGTCGATTTATCGCTTGGCCGATAACTCAACCAATTTATCTCTTTCTTTTAAGGCATTTAATTATCAATTTATCAGCTTTATTGCTACGAACGGACTATTCGCTTTGCGAATAACATGCGAATAACAAATTTCATCAGACGTTAATTGTTTAAGATACATTCAAGGTTTACCAATGATTTCGGTTCGAATTAGAAATTTCGATGGTTTGGAGTTCTTCCAAGATCTTACAGGAATTATTATTTTCTGATTTAATTAAAAGATTGCAATCATAAAAACAAAACTTATTATATATAGGCAGTTAATCACTATATTACTCAAAAGCACATTCAGGAATTTTATTTAGGAATTCAATCCATAAACTTACACCAACCAATAGGTCTGGCAGATTTTCCAAGCCTTCGAACTCTTTCAGCCGAATTATTTTCGCAAACACGCCATCATCCAACGATAACGATAATTGATCACCTAAGGTCAGCGATTGATTATCGATTTCGCATCAGCCGTGTTTTCGCGTGTTAAATTACATGGGAAAACTGCGGCCGTCGCGTTATCTCATCAACATTGTGTCATAAATTAATCAAAGGATTAGCAACGCTCGACAAAATCGGAGATTCTTTTCAAAATGCTTTCCTCCGGCAGGTGAAATTGGGTGATAAAGAAGTCGACGTTAACAAAGACTTCAGGCTCTACATCACAACGAAGCTGCCGAATCCCTCTTATCCGCCCGAAGTGTTTGCCCGTACCTCAATAATCGATTTCACCGTCACGATGAAAGGTGCCGGCCTGCTCAAAGAATGTATTTATATAAAGAGGATCGAAATTGAAATCTAACGTTGGCGTGCGAATACGCTTTTCCAGGTCTCGAGGATCAACTTCTGGGCCGGGTGATTTTCACGGAGAAACGCGAATTAGAAACAGAAAGGACCCAGCTCATGACCGACGTCACTGCCAACAAAAGGAGCATCAAACAACTCGAGGCCAATCTTCTGCATAAGCTCACAACCGTGCAGGTCCAATACATGAAATACTTGACATATTTGTTTGTTTCCGCTTCTATGCAGTTTAGATTTTAATAAAGCACTTCTTCCAAGTTAATTCTCTTTGTTTTCGATGTTACAACACAAGTTGTTCTATTTTATCTTGAAACGTTAAAAATTTATTATTTACAAATATTTGAATGTGATTATGTAATCGAAACTGTATTATAAAATTAATTAATGCTGGGATTTTTTGTAAATATTTTTACGAGCTTGGTGAAGAAATTTCAATGAGAAAACTTTATATAATTTTATGTAATTCATTTGTAGGGTCCATTGATTGAAGATGTAGAACTGATGAATGTGTTGAATGATACTAAAAGGACTGCTGCTGACATTAGTCAGAAGTTGATTACAGCTAGTGAAACCCAGATTAAGATTAGTGCCGCCAGAGAAGAATTTCGGCCTATTGCCACCAGAGGCAGTGTTCTTTACTTTTTGGTTTGCGACATGGCATTAGTGAATTGTATGTACCAGACTTCTCTTGCTCAGTTTCTCGAGCGTTTTGATTGGTCAATGCAACGGTACTTTCATTTATTCTTTCTTTCTAAATTTCATTTACTTGGTATCTCATACATATCTATTTGTTGATAAATGATATCCATTAAAAACTGTATGGAGTCATATGAGACTACTTTAACGTTTCTCAATAGTATCAAAAAACATTTAGCATTAAATCTTACATTTTAGATTTATACTACAAAGAATTCTACATCAAAACTTGTTTAGTATATTTGTACTCTTTTAACCTTAGGTCCGAAAAGCATCCTATGAATAAAAAGCGCATCGCAAATATCATCGAGTATTTAACTTACGAGATTTTCAAATACAAATCGCGTGGATTGTATGAAGTCCATAAGTACATGTTTATTCTATTAATGACACTGAAGATCGACTTGCAACGTGACGCGATAAGCCATGAAGAATTTCAATTCTTAATCAAAGGCGGCGCTGCATTGGATTTGAATGCGGTTCAGCCTAAGGTTTCCAAATGGATCACTGATATGGTTTGGCTAAATTTGGTGGCGCTGTCGGCCTTGCCTCAATTTGACGGAATCCTCCAGAAGATATCTAACTCTGAAAGAATGTGGAAGATTTGGTTTGACAAAGACAAGCCTGAGGAAGAAGTTATTCCGGATGGCTATAACAACATCGACACTTTTAGACGATTACTTCTCATTAGGTACTTAGAATGAATACTTAACACTTTCCCGGTGCAGCGTCGCGATTCATCTATAGGTGAGGCAGCCACTATACTTGTGTGTGTAACCAATCACTGTGCCATGC
>JABFOV010006656.1:0-10382 GCA_022817685.1 Aradophagus sp. ZL-2020
GTATTTCCGTAATATTTTATTTTAAATTTGTAAAAAAAATTCGTTTATACAAATGGTGCATTAACAAATACTATTTCTCAATTATTAATATAAAATATTAATAGTAAGTAATAGTTACATTAATTTAACAGATGTGTTGAGTATCCAGTTGCTAAGCCAAAGGAGATTGCAATCACAGTGCCAAGGGTTATTAGAAATGTCCCTGCAAACAAGTTTGTTTTTAACTTAGTGCTTAAATTGTAGTCGCCTGAGTAATACAAATATAGTATAAAAAGAAATATTCTTACAGTTGCTTCAAAAGTTTGTTCTCATCAAATAAACCTTCCCGTAAACTCGTTATACTGTTGGCATTGAGTTTTCTAAAATCAAATACAAGTTTAGAAATTTGTTGGACTACCACACTTCTTGCAACGATACCATAGTAATATCAACGTCTTACAGGGATATCGTTATTGCAAGAATTGTAGTTCACTGAATATTTTTTGGTGAAAAAATTTATTTCAACACTTTATCAGGTAAAACGCCCATAAACTTAATACAACATCTACTTACAAACGATCTAAAGACGGCAAATTATGAAATAAAGCATCTCCCAATTCACTTAGTCTGTTTTCTGATAAATCACTGGTAAAAAGCAAAATAGCACATTGGTGTACATTAAAAAATGACTTAAGTCTATAAATTTAAAAAAAAAAAAAACTCTGCACTATAAAACCAAACTTACAGTTTTCTTAACTTTGGCAGGTATTTAAATGTTTGCACTTCTATAACCGATATTCTGTTCTTATTCAAATATCTGAAAAATTGTTGCAAATTATAAATTGCATACAATAATAAAATAAACAAACAAACAAGGTAAGAAAATATTAAATTTAGTATTTTACGTATAACTTACAATTTCTCCAAAACATTTAATCCTTTAAAGGAACTTTCATTCAAGGAAGCAATTTTATTGTCTGATAAATTCAAGTGTTTGAGGTTGGACAGATTTTTAAATAGGTCTGGTTCTAACGTTTCGATGATATTTTTGCTCATATCCCTAAAAAGAGTCATTTATTTATTACTTTAAAAAGAAAATGTTGAAAAGTTTTTTTTCAATTTAAAAGATACTCTAATTTATATATTTTATAATACTTGCTACAGTCAAAATAATGATTTTAGAAGTCAAAAATAATTAATCACTCACAATTGTGTTATCTTTATACTGAAGTTGTTGTTGAAGTCAACATCCAGCACACTTCTTATTTTGTCTTCACATTTGACCCGCAACCATTCTGCTTGGGTGCTGATTTGCCTGCAAATACATTGTGAGGGGCAGGAATAACTTAAAACTAGTCCTTGTAGTAAAGACAACAGTAAAAGAATGGCCAACATTTTGAGCAAAACGTGGCCTCCACCTAAAAAAAAAAATTACTCGTTATAATTACAGGCAGTTATGCATTCTTCAGAGGAAATTTTATAGACACGTCCTCTCAAAAATCTTAAATTAAAAAAAAAATCTTATTAATTCAATTTTAAAAAAATCTTATTAATTAAATAAAACATCGTTGGTAAAAATAAATACTTAAAAATAATAAAGTCCCAGCAGTCAAGAGTATTAAAACGAACTAAACTAAATTTTAATAAGTTTCAATACATTTTCTTAAACCAGTCGAGCCTGTATCTTCCATCCTAAATTTGTCATATTCAGTAAATATATTCATATCAATTTTCCATAAAATCAAATATTACTCATATCGTCAACTTTAAATCCATTATATTTAAAAAAATGTAAAGAAAATAATTACTTATATAAAAATCGATTATCCCATGTTATAAAGATAGGTTTTTTGATCAGAAAAAAAAAACCTTATGATACTGTGTTAGAAATTTAGATACAAATATACTGATCGACAAAAATCGACGAAAAAAAAAAAAAGAAAAAAGAAAAAAGCCTTTTCTCAACGCTTGGTTCGTTTCAACAAGTTCTTAGCCGCTGGGATTGACTTTGGCAAATTGGTGATAAAAGTTGAGCAATGTTTGTTGACCGTTTGACTTAATTTACACGGAGCATAATCTCAGGATAAGTTTTTGGCGCGCGAAATCACGGCCGACGTTCGGATGTCGCGGGCATTTACATTGTAACACCGCGTCACGTTTTTCGTCGTGTCTATACGAATAAAATTAACGGAAGCAGAAAGGTAAGCCACTTCGATTCGCCATTTTTCTTCTACCCTTCTTCCTCACAGCCACACTAGGGCGCGCGAGATGTTACCAAAACAATCGTCTGCTTTGTTCCGACGAAATTAATTTCTGACATTCGCTCGAGACTGAGACAATGCTTGAGTTTTAGCCATCAAAATCAAAACAACAACAACTAAATTTATTTAAACGTTGACAGATATTTACAAGTGTATTATAGGTGATGATCACGTATTTTAATTTGAAAAGCACTGTGTGTGCATCTTGAATACCGTTTCTGAATCAGGCATGTATTGATATTTATTGTAACGAAACATAAACATGTAAGATAAAGGTACCAGTTATCAGTAGTGATTGTTATTACATAAAATATTGTAATGTATTAAAGTTTATCGTGAAATTATGTAGTTTCACGTGAATATGAGCTTGAAACTAAATTTTTAAACATTTATTCGATAAAAATAAATATACCTGGCAGTTGTACTACTTTTCAACAATATTATAATGTCAACTGAGACACTGCCGATAACCGGTAAATTTACTTTGATGTCTGCTTTTTCCGTTTTTGAACATTGATTGAAAGTATTACTTATTTTACTTTGAGCCATGAAGCCCTAATTATTATCCTTTATTAATATAACTGAACTAAGTAGATGATAATTTAAACTTTAACAAAGACTTTGTTTTTGTTTCAGTATCTCCAGACCACAAAGTTTATATGACAAACAATTTGTTCCTTTTTTTAATTACAATTGAAACCTAAATCGTCGTTTACAGTCAATGAAGAATGCTGAATTAAACAATTGATAAATAAAAGATACATAATTATTATCATTGGAATGATCAAATATAAGCGAAAGTCATTAAAGCAGTGTGACTTTATAGGTTAGATTGTGCCAGTTAATTGTTATTAGTTCGCTGGTGTTTGTAAAATGATTTCAAGAAGAATGTTTAAAATGGTTCTCAAGGGACTGCATCGTCGAAATTATATACAGGAACAGGTGCATTAAATATTAATACTTTTTAATACGCTTTTAGTTTTTTGGAAAAGATCTACTTTTCTAATACATATTATGCAACAATGATACAGGAAACAAGGAGAAAGCACTCTACTTGTCCATACTTTCAATTTTTTATTCTCCTATTTTTTATTCATTATTTTATACACAAACATGAATTTGTTTAGATATTTGAATTTGTAAATGAAATAATAGATCCATTCAATTGAAAACATTTTTTATGTATATAAAAATTAATACATCAATTCGTATCTAGATACCTTTTTTAGATAGATATTTTGGTAATTAATATGGTCTAATATAGTACTGTCAAATTTCAGGGAAATATGGTACAAAAAGCAGACTCTAGAATACCTCTTCCAGAAGTGGAATACGATATAAATTATTTTTGCAACCCTCTTAATAGAAATGCAATCTATGAAAACATCAAGAAACGAAGAAGAGATGCCGACATTGATAAAATCCTTCATCTGTCACAGCAACCATCTTCTCGAGAAGCATTTTTAAAAGAATTAAGCAAACTACCAAATATGACTGATCCAAATGTTATTGAGTATGGAGACGAGCCAAAGATTCTCGAGGAACATGGAGTCAGACCTACTTTTCCGTTTAAGCCTTTAGACATGCAAAAGATAGCTAATGAATTAGAAATTCTTAAAATGAATCAATTGGGCCCAGTTGCGGGACAGAGAGCCTATGCCTATGTCGGTAATCTGGCTAATTTGGAGCAAGCTTTAATCAGTTACTGCTTTGATAAACTTACAAAACAAAACTTTAAATTGGTATCTGTTCCTGATATTTTACCAACAGAAATTATAAGGAGGTGTGGTTTAGTCATGGATAATGAAAGGACTTTGGTTTATGAATTGGAAAATTTCTATGGAGAACATTTGAGTTTGTCTGGTACAGCGGAAATGGCACTTGCTTTTATGTTGATGAACAAAGTGTTCCAAAGTTACGAGTTACCTTTAAAATTGGCGGCTGTTAGTAGATGTTACCGAGCTGAAGCTTCAAGTTTGGCCAAAGAACGGGGATTGTATAGGTGAATAAATCAATAATTAATTAATATATAATTATATATAAGAAAGAAATACCTGAACATTTTCCAATAATTAATTTAAATTTAATATTTTAGAGTTCATCAATTTACAAAAGTTGAAATGTTCTCTTGCTGTGATCAAGAACAGTCGTATGATATTTTTCATGAATTTATCAACATTCAGAAAGAAATATATAGCGAGTTAGGAATATGGTTCAAAGTTTTAGATATGCCTCCACATGAACTTGGGTCGCCAGCTTTCAGGTAAATTATCTTGTGTTTAAAACAATAAATATAGTGTTGAATCAAAATGTGTCTAAATAATAAGAACATATACAGAAACATGAGTTAAACTACATAATTTCCACATATAAAAATATAAAAGTTTAATTATATAAACAGGAAAGTAGACATTGAAGGATGGATGCCAGGTAGACAAGTGTTTGGCGAGTTGACAAGTTGTAGTAATTGCACTGATTATCAATCGCGGCGATTGAATATCAAATATCTAACTTCGGATGGAAAATTGCTGCACGTTCACACACTGAATGGCACAGCTTGTGCAATACCACGCTCAATCATTGCTATCACTGAAAAATATCAAACGAATAATGATAGCATTAAAATTCCTGAAGTACTGGTACCATATATGAATGGAGTGAAAGAGATCACAGGAGAGGGAATACCGCACCTCAGATCTCATAAGTTTAATCCAAGAAATTATATATTTGAATGAAACAAATGTACTTATTTTTGTATTTACAATAAACTTTTATCTACGTAACAAAAGCAATATCGTTCGGCTATGAGTCAAAAGTAGAAGTGGGTGCATAACCCTGTTAGTTGCATTTTAAATTACCACAGTAAGTAAATTTATGTCAGTTGATAATGGGGATAAAGTGAGAAGAAGCTAAATACATAGCCAAAGGTTTCTTAGCCATGAATTCATGAAAAAAAAAATCAAATGCAGGATTAAAGAATTTATCAATTACAATAAATTGTAGTAAACATCACCTGACAGTATATTTGTTATACAAACTAATACAATTATTATACAAAGTAAGATAGGATTTCGAAAATTGTGTGTGTGCGTGTGTGTATACACACACACCCATAAATATATAGTTTGTTTCTCAATTTGTTGTCTTTTTTCTGCCTTATTTTCATCTTTAGTTAATCTGTATACATTTCATGGATTTATAAAAATTGTAACAGAAAATATTATTTTCTTAACATAATACAATTCAGAAACTTGTAATTTACATTTCATTTTCCATACTAGTAAAATTTGCAGTATGCATAGTTTTTTTTATTATCATGTATGATTCTTTATATCCCGCTTTTGCAGTTGCAAAAGTTGAAAGTCCTTATAAAATCTGAATAACGTTCATAATCTGCCTTGACACTATCCTTTCATTGCTTGGTTGTTGTTACTGTTGGATTCTTGGGTAGAATACTGTACTGTTATCTGGCAATGCACTTTCATTCATCTGAAAAATTTATTGTGAACAATTGTTTATTATGTGTTCATCTTCTATTTACGCAGATATGGTCTGTGTATCAACACAAATCATAAATAAAACACTTATAAACTACAATATATTTTTTCAATAAAAATTAAACATATGATCATACTTGCATGAACATGTTCATTATTTCTACGTAAATAATTTGTGTACAAAAATTATTTTACTACATTTATTACTTCTCAGCTTCTTCTGGCTATGATACAAATGTATAAAAATATGTAAAATGTGCAGAGAATATCCAATGTTACTTTATCAACGAATCAGAATACTGAATATAGTTATTACCTTTCTTATTACAAAATGCTGTCACATTTTTTTACTTGTAAAAAACTGAAAAATACAACACCAACATTTATAACTGTATTTTACTTTATTTCATATTTAAATGAAAAACAGTTATATATATATATAAAAGTGAAAATAAAAATGACTGTAAAATGTTTTCTCAGTTGAAATACGTTAATAAAAAAATGTTGGAAACTTTACTCACATATCCAAAAACAAAATCTGAAAATTGTCAAATTTGGGATTTTTCACAAATGTTCATATCACTTTTCAAAAATTTTTTTAATGTTTATCAAACTTATTTTTATACTTTTTTTAACTTTTCCAAGTATATCATTTTCAAAAGGCGATAACAATTGGTGTAGAAAATTTTTGTAGAAATATTTTAATTTTTTTAAACACAAATAAATTTTTTCAACACATTTGTAAATTAAATTTATTCACTGTCAATTCCAGGAACTTATTTCTTACCAAAGCAAAGGAACAAGTAATGAAAAACATGCTTAAGATATATTTATCAGTATTTCTCTTTTTGATACATCATATTATTCATCAATGTTTTTCATAAAATATAAATATATAATTCGTAGACAAGTGATAAATGAATGATGAGGCAGACAAAAGCTGTTAAAAATTTGGATAACAAAAAAAAGTGATTTTTAAATATAAAAAAATTGAAATCTACCACGGACATGATTATAGAGTAATATCAGGAACATACAATTATAATGGATTTAATCCTCCTCTTCACCGGATTCAGATTCTTCTTCCGCATTTTGCAACCATTCGATGAACTTTTTCATTTGATCCAAAAAGAGTATTTTCCCCTTTACAGAGTGTGCTTCCTTATACCACTTGATAATCACTGCTTCGGAGACCACGTCAGCTGTAGGCAAATAAATAATTCAAATTTGTAATTAAAAAGCAAAGTAATAAATTTTTTGAAACAATTAGAATGTTTAAAGAAAAAAAAAAAAAAAAAGGATAACTTACTTTTGTAAAATAATAAAATTATCTTGTGGAAGACTTTCATGAAATTCATATTATCATAACAGAATTCTTGAACTTTAAGAATAAGAGTAAGTTCAGATCTGGCAGTGTTTGTAAACGCTTCAAATAATGGAGTATAAGCCTTCAAATGTTTCAGAGCTTGTTCAGCTACAAGTTCTTCTTTTTTGTTCCATTCAGCTTGACCCATTACAGCAGTCCAAATCTAAATAAACATAATTTTTTTATTAATAATATCTGTAAATTCCAATTTAACAACTTAACGTTTATGAAAATGATAGAGTTATGAGGATCATGATATAAATAATGGTGACCAACAGTTTTACAGAATCAACAGTGCAAATAACTTAAAAACTTTATATATTATAAATATTATATGACATCATATATAGTGTACATTTTGTATTTCTTTATCACATTGTTCATGATTAATCCATACTGTTAAATTTTTAATCGACTTCTTGTAATATAACATATTTCTTATCATTAAATTAACGTCTGTTTGTATACTTTATTTGGAGTAGTGTTAACGAACAATTATACAGATTAAATTTTGCCTGTATAATTGGTCATTAATACTACTGCAAAAAACATATTTCTCTTATTTTTACAAACATATCAGAACACACGCAAGTATCTTTGGACTAATACAAAAAAAGATATATATAAAATATATGTTTGAAGGTATGTTGGTATAAAAGTTTGAAGTAAACAGTATGATTGTATGACAGTAACAAGCATAAACTATTCATAAACATGTATAAACCTCTTTTTCATCCATAAAAAAGAGGTAGAAAGAAAGCGATGCTTAAGTGATGAATTAATTATAATTCCTTATGCTCTTACCAGTCCTATAATTTCATGTTCAGGAATGTCGCTTTTTTGCGCCATTTCTTTGAGATCGAGCACAATTTCTTTGATAGGTCGGTTATCAAGCAAGTACAATTCAAGGTTCTGTTGCAATTCGCGTTTAGCCTCTTGACTCGCTTGAGCTTTGTGTAACTTCACAATGTCTGCTAAATCTACGGCTTCAAATACCGAACGAAAATACTCTTCTGTTCTTTTGTTTGGTGGCACAAATTCCATCAATCTACAAATTATTCAGAGTTTTACAAATTATAAAATTGTTATTAACCCATTTATGCTCAGAACTTTTTTTTAATTTTTCATACAAATGCATTTTAAACGTATCATGAAATTTAAACGATCGTTTTAAATCAGTTCTATCATTTTTATTAAAACTAAATCATTAATGCTGAAGGAGCGTTAATGACAATGAAACATTCATTTAACATTGAATGTTAATGCTGAATTGAACGAAATAGGTTGAAAACGACCAAGCCGGCATAAATGGGTTAAATTTAAATATAATTTTGTCATTGTTTATAATAACTAAATTAAGAATTTATTTCACTTGAACACATTGACTTAAGATTTTAAATTTAAAACATCAATTACATTGATCATTGATATTATCACACAAAGTTAGAATTATTCAACAAAGTAACATTTACCTCCCCTCAATACCTCCTTTTTTCAAAGCAAATATCAGACTTGATAGTCCCTTTTCCTGTTTCCATGTTTTGAACACTTCCAGCAGAAAATCAAGGGCCAAATTATCTTTCACCAAATGCTCATTTATCAGCACGGAAAGTACAGTAGGTGGCACAGAACCATTGGATATCCATAAAGCTGTCATTCGAGCTAATTTAATTCTATCTTCTGGGCTAAATCCTTTAATGTACACAAGGATTTTCTTCATTTCTTCCTCAAACATCTTCTCCAAGTACTTGTACCGCCGCATAAGCTTGATAAATACCTGAAGAAGTTTTTTTTTGTATTAATGTTTTGACATGAATTATCTAACCATTGGAGTTAGACAATTGTCTTGTTAAAATCCTAAAATATATATACATTGATTTTTTTTATTTTGATAAAATATTGTCATTCCTATGGCGCTAAGGAAAAACAAGTCAACCTGACATGTCAGTCCCATACACTTGTTTTTTCTGGGCTCCACAAATTTGTTCTCTCTTTTATCACGCGCTATCTACTCGAAGCGCGACAATAATCTGCATATACAATTAGTTATGAGAATTCTAATACATTCTATTAAAAAATTTTAATACTTAAAAGAATCTATTGAATCAATTAAAAACTTAGATTAGATATCCTAGAAATCTATTACTATCTTTTCATTTTTAAAGATTAATGGCTTTTTCTTTTGACAATTCAAGTAAAAAGAAATGGTATATTTGATTATTTTGTACCTGATCGAATTTACGCAAAGACTCGATGTCGTCTGGTTGCGAAAAAACGCAGACCTTTGTTTTGACTTGTTTGTCACCATCTTGCGCAATCGAGCCACCAGGTACAAGGAGGCCGCCTGCTATTAAGATATCAAACAATACTTCACCATAACGGCGATAGTCGAGCTTTGAGCCAGCAGTATCCAAAAACTTGGAAATTGCATCTAGATCGTTGCCGGCTTTTTCGAGACCCAGCAGTACTGCATCTCGAAAACCAGTTGGATCATACTTTTCTTTTTCATCTGAAATTTTCAAATTAATATTCAATCATTGTTTTTGTTTATTTATTTGCGATGAATGGGCAAGCATTTTCTTCTACAAAATATACATTAAGGGAACGCTAATGCAATTCGATATTGATAAAATATTTTATGTGACTCGCAGATTCATTGATTTGATATTTTATCCAGGGTTCGCATTATTTCAATCATTTAATTTAAATCAAACCTTTCATTCGAATTCGGTTACTGTGAACTTTATTTGAAATTTTCATGTAATTATATTTAAAAATATGATTTTTAAATCATTAACTGAAATTACCAGCTTTCACAAACAAGTGTATTATATACTTAAGTGTATTATGTATTTAAGTATATTATACAAAATTAACAAATAGAATAATTATGGTTTAGATTTTAAAGGAGGAGACTTTTTTAACTCAGCTGTTCATTTGTTTAAACAGAAATATTAACAAAAAAAAAAAAATATATCAATTTAAATCATGTTTTTTTGTATTGAAATAAAAAAATCCGTTTTTTTTTTTTTTTTTTTTTTTTTTTTTGCCCCTGCTCCTTATACACATCCCCGCGCCCACGAGACCTCTCTCCACCTCTTTTGCCGTCTTCTTCTTGGAAAAAAAAACAAAAAAAACATGAAATAAAACATCGCCAACTTACAGTACCTTCCTGCCTTCTAGTCACATACTGTCGGTTACTCATGTCGAGCGGTGGTCACTATACGTCGCTGCTCAGTGACTCTTCCTTGTACATGTATTCTACATACACAACACCTT
>JABFOV010006657.1:0-10380 GCA_022817685.1 Aradophagus sp. ZL-2020
TATGTTGTCAGTATAGTATGACAGTGCGTATGTGTTTATTTTATTATAAGAGACGAGAAAGGACTAAAAGAGGGAAAGACGGTGAGAGGAATACGAGAGGTAGAAAGTGAGGAGGTGTTTGTGTAAAGGTACTAAGTACGATGGGCTAAAAAAATATTTTATAAAAAAAAAAGAAAAAAAAGAAAAAAAAAAAAAAAAAAAAAAAAAAAAAAAAAAAAAAAAAAAAAAAAAAAAAAAAAAAAAAAAAGTCAAACATTGTTAGACGAAGTAACAAATCGCCGCAATTTTATTGACGTAGACGTAAGAAACCGTTATTTGCACAATTGCAAAAAAATAATCGATAAAATTGAGAAAAAAAATTGTTGGTAAAAGTGTAGTTTAGCGACCTATTATGTAAACTAATAAAGCAAACATCGCGTGAACGGTTTGACGTATCAGACGTGGATGTTATGTCATTTCTACCAAACTTTGGTCGATTCGAAATCTTTCTTTCGTCAAGTGAACAAAACTTTCGAATCGACCGTCTAATTTATCAGTTTAGAATATCGCAAATGTAACCTAATTTGAAATGTCCAACAAACTTTGCTGTTCATTCGGCAAATTCAATTTTATTAATATCAATATTTGCTTCTAATTTACATTTTCGTTAATAAGTAAACAATAAATAGGACTTGAAACATTTGTTCCACAATTTCGTTTACTTATGTTTTTTTACGTATAAATATATTTTTTATATATTTTTAAATAACGATTTTGAGCAGTTCATAGATAAACTATATATACATTATATAGAGACCATTTGCACTATACGTAGTATATACAGTGCATGTGATGTCAATTATATATTATTTATAACATTTCATAACATACCCAGAAGGATAAACAAAGCAATACAACTAAATATTCAAGTACAATATTTTCAAATAAACATCGCATCTCACAAATTATCATATTATTGAACACCACCTTTAAGTTACAAAATCAATTTGACCACTAAATTATAAATACTTCAAAGTTTATAAAATGATGTGTTTTTCTAAGAAAACTGACGACAATTGTTATTTCAAAATAAACACCAGCAATGACCTTCAATTTTTCGGAAATTCGAGCGTTCAACGAATGTTGACAAACATACCCAGAAGGATAAACAACGAAAATGACTATGTCAATAAACGATCGACTTTTAATCGGCCGAGTGGCGAGACTGTTTATTTGTCAACAACGTATCCGTACCTGAAAATCCAGCCCTATAACTTGAGTACGTAATTTGCGACTCCTTTGTTTACATCGCGCGTAAACAACCAAGCGCGCCCCTGTTTTATTCGTTTCGCCCCAACAGACTTGGCCCCGAACAAAATGGCCGGAATTTCGGGCGAAGCACGTTTCCTCGCGCCGCGAATGATAATACGTGGCAAATGTTGGGCAATTTTTAAATATATGTGCCGACTTGCGCAGCTACTTGGTCCGCCCCGCTCGCCCCTGCCATCCTTTATCCGACTGCTCGGAATTCGTGTCAAAACGTTCTCCGAGGGGAGAATACGAGGCCGAATTTCCGCGAAAGACTTTGTTGCCGGTGATGTTGGCGACTGGCTGCGGGGCAACTTTTTGCCGCAGCCGCGAGGAACGACACCTGTCCCGTATCTTTGTGTTCTCTATAATGGCAGAAAACTATTGACCCCATTGAATACCACTAACCAGCCAATGGCGTCTACGTGTCTTTCTTTACACGATTCGTAAACCAATTACTTTCTCTTTGGTTTACCAATTGATTCGTTAGAACGCCCAATCAGTTTCTTTGGGAAATTTGTTTCGAGACATTTTTCTGCAACAACTGTTCATTTTTACGCGTACGCGGAAGTGCTACTACCAAATGGTTTTTTTTTACGGGAATAAGACGGAGCTATCAATGTGCAGATAATTTTTGGGGGATAATTGTTCCCCAAAAATAATGTGGGGAATTTTTGAATACCCGGTAAATGACGTTCCAAACATTTCCCAGGAAGCTAACATTTCCGTTATATACCCGATATATACCAGTTATGTAATCATTATATATCCGTTATATAATCTTTATATACCCGTCGTGTATTCATTATATACTCGTTATATATCTTCTATAAATCGAACATATATATGTATAAACCTAGACAGTGCCTAACAATTAGATGACATGAATAGAAAAGTAAACACATTTCCAATGTCATTATTTTGTAAACAATGTTTTATTTCTCTTTCTGTGATTTTATTTGTATACGCTTTAGTATTTATTAACACATAGTTTACGTTGCAAAGGTCACGAATCATTTTATAAACATGGAAACATTTTTGTTTGTTTTGTTATAGAACTTTATTATTTGCTGTGTTTTCGTATTTCACTATTTTTCACTCGCAAAAAAGATACAAATTTTAACTTAACAACATATATTTGTTTCTTTTAAAATAATGTATGAAAAGTTCCCGAAATATTTTTCGTATCAATGAAATCAAATTTGGATCATTAAACAAAAAACTTTCATATTTTCGTACTTTATCGACATTGTATGATTCGCACTCTTCACTACAAAAATATTAAACGTACAAATAGATCAATTTCACTTCTTTTCTAAAAATTTACTTTAAATACTTGCTTTTATCATGAAATTGTTCGATTCCATTTATGATCACAAATTCAAACTTTTGCAACTGAAATCATTTGAACTGGATGAATATAGGGTTAATGGCTTGTTAACAACTTCTTCTATGGGAAAAAGGACCCACTTGTGTAAACTGGATTGTGTGTCCTTTTTCAAAAGTTAGTTTGCAAGCGTGCCATAAAGATGAGATTAAAATGAGAGAATGAGTCAAAGTAACACTCACTGTTGTCGTTTTTGCGAGACGTGTTGGTGGTGGCGAGCGACACGTTCATACTCTGGAAGAACGGCTCGACGAGGTGGCAGGACGGTGGCGTCGACGGCTCGGCCTCGGAGTCGTTGGCGCGCCGCGCCGGTACACAGCCGACGGTTTGCCAGCACAGCAGCGCGGTGAGCAGCGCGCTCGCGAGCGCGCACCTGCGCCCCCAGCCGGGCATCCTGGGGCCGATCGGCCGATCGGTTGGTCGGCGAAAAACTGCGCGCGCGAAATGAAAACGGAAAACGGCGAGTCGGCTGCCGGCCGGCGTTCGACCGGCCGCGAGCGGTAACACTTACTTAACACGACCAAAGTATCGACTCCGTATCGCGTGGCGCTTTCCTCGCGAGCTGTGACACGCGCGCGCGCGCACCCGACCGAGCACCGTTGGCGGTCTCTCGCATACGGAGGATCTGTCCGGGCGACGTGTCTTGACGCGGCGCGGCCCGACCCAACACTGCCGACCGCGCGACACGCGGCCAACCTCGCCGGCCCGTTCCCCCACCCCGCCCCGCCCCAGCCGAGGCGAGCTCGCGCGCACGCCCCCGAACACCCGAACGGCCAGCCTGCTGTCATCTCGCGGACCCGCCGACAATCCTCTCCTTCTTTTAACACCGTTTTTCGCCCTTACTCAATCTCACTCCCCCTTCCTTTCGTTTATCACGCAATTATGACATTCGGATGTACGATTTTCGAATGGCAAATGAAAATTGTCGAATTGCGGTTTAGGGATTATGACGAAACTGTTGGACGCAACGGCAATTTATCTGTAAATTACAAGTTTTGTTTTTATTATTTTTTACATGTATGTTATGTTGTAATTAATATTATTCCCATATAACGCGAAAACCTATAAAACGTCTCATTAACGTTGAATCGATATTGAAAACGTCTAATCGACATTCACGTTTTAAATGTCAATGCCTTATTCAAGTGGTGATTTTTTTTGTAGCAATTTCATTGGTGTCTTTATTATTGTTGTTATTTTTTTATTACTGTTATTACTTTTATTGCTTTTTTTCTTACGCTTTGGTTTTGAACTGTTATTGATATAATACTTTACTAAAAAAACAAAACAAAAATGTTTCGACTTTGTAAATTAAAGTTTTGAATCGAAAAGGTTGTTTTCATTCTTGTGTTCGTTATTGAGATTAGTATTGTTGTTTTTTTTCCTGTTATTTATATTTTTAAAGCAATGTTATTGCCATTATTATTATTGTAGTCGTTACATTAGGTAAAAGCTTAACCATTGTTATTCTTTTTTGAAATGTTTTTGTTTTTGTTTGTTATTAATACAGTAATATTTCTAACGAAGGCAAGCGAACGCGTTTAGATCGCAAGATTTAACGTTATGTATCAAAACGATTGTTTTTTAACGATTGTTTATTTAAATTATTTTTTTATTATATTATTTATATTTTTAATGTAACACCAATATCGATTTTCGTAAAATCGGAAACTCAAAAAACAGAAAAATCGGCCACGCGAAAGACAGAAAACCGGGAAGTCAAAAAGCAGAAAAATTAAAAAACCCGATAAGCGTTTCGATTAAATAATAACACGATACAGCTAAATATTCAAATGTAACATATTTTCAAACATACATATGCATAACACAGATTATCATACCATTAAACACCATCACCCTGAAGTTGGAGAAGCTATTTCGACCACTAAATTAGAAATACTTCAAAGTTTATAACATTATATGTTTTTCTAAGAAAATTAACTGCAATTATTATTTCAAAAAAACCACTAACATTGACCTTCAACACAAAAGTTCCAGAAAATGTTCTTTTTATTATAAATTTTGACATAAAACAAAACGCAGCGTAGACGTAAATCAGGAACGAACATACAAAACATTGAACTCACAACAATTTTTTTTTTCTTTGTTTTACTATCTTCTTGCATGTTACGCTTTTCGTAAATAAATCTAAGAATAAACGTAAGTTCATACAATCAATTAACTACTTACTTCGTGAAAACATTATTGTTAACTTTCTTCGTTATTACTCACCACTGCACGAAGCACAGCATTGTTCGAGAACTTTGGAAATCACGAAACACGGCCCTGAGAACGTCAACCATACAACCGCGCAATCGATTCGCTCCGAGCTAACGCCACGGCTAACTTCACGCTGCTCGTTTTGGTGATGTTTGTTCTCCGCGTAGCGTTGTTGCTTTTTTGATCGAACAATAATCGTCAATAAAA
Source organism: Aradophagus sp. ZL-2020 (assembly GCA_022817685.1). Taxonomy (NCBI): domain Eukaryota; kingdom Metazoa; phylum Arthropoda; class Insecta; order Hymenoptera; family Scelionidae; genus Aradophagus; species Aradophagus sp. ZL-2020. The sequence continues at coordinate 5,102 of JABFOV010006657.1, forward strand.
GACGCGTTCACGATGGTTTCGGTGGACCCAAAAAAGGATGGCGGTCCGAACGTCAAATTCTTCGAGTCCCCGGAAATTCTCAATCAACTGGACGGCGTCAGGCAGTGGCTTTTGAAGAATTGTAAAAAGGTGAGCATACGCCCGGCGTCCTCGATGCTCATCACTCGTGTCTAGTCCACCTCTCCGACCAACCATTCCAAGTCTTCCGCAACTTTTTTTCATCATTTTGACCTTTGCGACATTTATCCGACCTTTGCTTCGATATTTTATGCTTGAATGTAATACTCACACATGCATATATGCGAAGCATAACCTATACGTGTGAAAACGCAAGCTAACCGTAATGTATACTACATTCAACAGCACTTTCCACTAGACAAATGTTTTTATTTTCGTTATTATTTGTTGATATATTTTCAATTTCCAACACATTTATCTAAGACCTGTCAATTAAAGTTTTATTTTTCAATTAGTGAGTTTTTTTGTATATTTATTTGAATGTTTTTATTTCTTTAACTTTTTTTAATAGTCAATTGTAGTAAAAATGTATATAAATTCAGTTTTTATAAAGTTTAAATCTCCATATTTTAAATGTTATACTTCATTTGTATTTCATTGTTCAAATACATTTATTTTTATTTTTTTTTACTTGTTATTTTCACATGATTTAACTTAAAAAAATAAAATGAAATAAAAATCTACAAAGTAAATAGAGTTTATTTTTTTATGAATATACTCGACAATTTTTTTTTAATTTAGGCGATTGTTTAATAATTTTTTATGTAATTTTGCAGTATTTACAAACGGATCCTCCAACCAACAAAAGCTTATCAGCATTGATTGTTCAGCTGCTCCAATTTCAAGAAGACAATCTTGGCAAGAATGTATCCAAACCTGCAATGACAAGACTTCCTGTAAATACTTTATAATTTGGAAATTTAAGTAAACATTTCCTTTTTATTCAAAATTGAAATGTATACTAGTGTTACAACAATAATATTACTGAATAAAGAAATATCCTTTTTTTTTTTTAATTTCTTCAGATGAAGTGCTTTTTGGATTTTAAACCAGGTGGTGGTTTATGTTATATATTAGCAACAGCATTCAGATTTAAACACGAACAAGGATGGAGAAGGTTCGATTTCCCTGTAGGCAAGGTAAAGATAATACCATGTTTGCAATTGAAAAAACAAACTATCAACTGTATATTACATAAAAATGAAGAATGACTGTACTTATAAAATTCTCTTTTTCAGTCTGGTTCCAAACTAGATCGCATCATTGAAATGTTTATGTCGGCTGAAAGAGCTCTGGTACAATTTCGTTGTATCTCGACTCCAACAATTTTCGTCAGGCCTGAAGTGGATAAAGCAACTGCTGTAAAGGTCAAGGAAATTGTTCGACGACATAATGGAAACATTGCGGAAAATGAAGCTGATGCGACCCATATTATTTACCCTCCTGTTGATCCTTCCAGCGAGGAGTATGCCAGACCTTGCATGCGACGTGGAAACTCAATTTTACTTCACTGGTATTACTTACCCGATAGCTATGACTCTTGGGCCACCCTTGATCTTCCATGGGACTTCCCAGAAGGTGGATTTAGCAACATAAACCCACGGTATAAGTCAGATACTTTACTTTTTTTCTAACAAATAAATGATATTTTATTGATTTTGAAACTATTTAATCAAGTGTTTATAATATTATAGAAACGAAACAACGAAACTGTAAAATAAATCAAAAATATTTTAAATTGAGTTTAATGAATAACATAAAAATAATATGAATATAAAAAATGTTTGTTTTTGTATTTTTTATTTATTTTTTGGTTTTGTTTATATTTTTTTAGATCCATGTACAAAGTAACTGCAGCTTGGGCCTTGGATTTAGACCAGTATAATGAATGGATGAACGAGGAAGACTACGAAGTTGATGATAGTGGCCAAAAAAAGGTGCATAAGTACAGATTGTCTGTTGATGACTTGATGGCTCAACCATCTCATCCACCATCAGCGAAGAAACCAAAACGCAAAAGATCACCGAGTCCGCCACCTAAACTTGGCAAACGCAAAAGGTAATTAGTTGTGTTTTACATATATCGAATAAATACTAAATTACTTGATTGCGTATTTGTATTTACTAAAAAATTTAATTGAAAAAATGTCATAACTGTAAATTCTTTTAAAATTAAATAATCATTTTTTAATTATTAGTGGTCGGGGCCCAGCTGGAATGCAGGCGGCAGCGGCATCTTCGACGGGTCCTAAAAAATCCCGTGGTAGTACTGAAGAAGAGGAGGATCTCACTCAAGGAATGGAAAATCCTCCAGCGGAACCGCGCATTGTCGAAGTTGTCGCTGCACAATCAAATTCGTCCGCATCTGGTTCGAGTGGCAACTCTATTGGCGGAAGTAATGCAAGTTCAGGTGGTAGTAAAAAACAGGACAATGAACTCCAACCACTTAAATGTGGTAACATGGCTGACTTGGATGAACCTAATGATGGTATTGCTACTTGAATTTGAAGATAAATACATAAGCTTATTAACTTTTAGTAAAATAAAATTTGTTTTGTTTCAAAAATACATCAGAATAATCTTCCTTTCTTCTAGATGACTTTCTATATTAATAAATAAATGTGCATAGAAAGTTGGACAATTAATATTTAATAAATGATAATTCATTAAATAATTTTGACTTATAGATGTGTTTTATTTTAGGTGACAAAAACAACGGTCAAAGTATAAATGAAAGAGATGAACGCGATGATCGAAATGACGGCAATAAGTGTGATGAACCTGAAGATAATGTTACGGAACAAACACATCATATCGTAGTCCCAAGTTATTCTGCTTGGTTTGACTACAATTCGATTCATACAATCGAAAAACGTGCTCTGAGTGAATTCTTCAATGGCAAAAATAAGTCTAAAACGCCGGAAATTTATTTGGCTTATAGGAATTTTATGATCGATACTTACAGATTGAATCCCACGGAATACATTACTTCGACTGCATGCAGGTGAGTTGACAGTTTTACCTTAAAATTAAAATCAATTAACTCTTTATAATAATAAAGAAATTTTTTCATTGATTTCCTTACATGTAAGTATTCGAGTATTAATTGTTTATTTATTTATTTATTTTTGAAATAAAAAAGCAACAGTAAACTAATATGCCTGCATAAAGAGTTACGAAAGTTGTAAGAAGTTTTTATTACAATGTTTTGCAATTATTTTATCTAGACGTAATTTAGCGGGTGACGTGTGTGCCATCATGCGCGTCCATGCTTTTCTGGAACAATGGGGCCTGATTAACTACCAAGTAGATGCAGAATCGCGACCAACACCTATGGGTCCACCACCAACTTCACATTTCCATGTCTTATCAGACACGCCTTCCGGGTTAGCTCCAGTTAATCCTAATCCACCAAAAACACCCCAGCCGTCAGCTGCAAAAACGCTCTTGGACATGGACAAAAAGTCAACTGGAAATGCCGTAGATGAAAAAATTCCTTCCGCGGCAATGACCAACTTTGGCTTGAAAATTGACCAGTATTCGAGAAAGCCTGCAGTTTTGAAAAACAAACAAGCAGCAGGGGCAACTCGTGATTGGACAGAACAGGAAACTCTTTTACTTTTAGAGGGACTGGAGCTCCATAAAGATGATTGGAACAAGGTTAACAAATTATTGGTGTTGACGATACGGAAGTTGATACTGCTGAAAAATTGAGATTGAGATGGAACTCTTTTCGTTCTTTTGTTATAAAAAATTAGACTTATATCCTTTGAACATTTATTAATGTCTTAATTGATAAAAAATTTACATTATAAAATCTGTGTACATCATGTTTAATTACAGTTTATAAATGTTAAACAAAAAATTGCTTTTTAGGTTTGTGAACACGTTGGTTCAAGAACGCAGGACGAATGTATTTTACACTTCTTGCGGTTGCCAATTGAAGATCCTTATTTGGAAGAAGGTGGTCCCGAGGGCCTAGGACCTCTTGCGTACCAACCTATACCTTTTTCAAAAGCTGGCAATCCAGTCATGAGTACTGTCGCGTTTTTGGCTTCTGTTGTTGATCCGCGAGTAGCAGCTAGCGCTGCTAAAGCAGCAATGGAAGAGTTCGCTGCTATCAAGGATCAAGTACCTGCGGCATTGCTTGATCAACATTTAAGGAATGTCCAGGCGAGCGCGAATTCTGATGGTAAATATTTTTATAACTTTTTTATAGTGAATTACCAATGTGTAACAATTGATCAGTAATTTTTAAATACATGTTTGTTTTATCAAAGGTAAATTTGACCCTGCTGCTGGTTTGACACAGTCTGGCATTGCTGGCACTGAACCAGCCGAATCTCCGGAAGAATCTTCCACTGCAACTACTGCAGCTGCGGCTGGTACGGCGACCTCACCGTCAGCAACTACACCTGAAAGTAAAAAGGACGAACAACCAGAGAAGACGAAAGAGGGTAGTGTGGAACCAGCGACATCTCCGACTATTCCTGTGCCGAAAAAAGAAGAACCTATGGAAACTGAAACTAAAGAGTCATCCGACAAAATGGAAGTTGATTCAAAGGAGGAGGGAGAACCTAAAAGTAAGGTCGATGGCGAGGATGCCGAAGCTAAAGAAAAGAAGGACAAGGTATTGTAATTTCGTTTACTCCAAGTTTCAGTAACATAACTTTATTTCCGGAATATTCGTTTTATTCGTCAAAAGTTAGAATTAAATTTATTGTTATAACAACTGTTTCGTATTTTTTCCATAATAACTTACGTGCAGGTTAAATTATAAATTTTTAACCAAGCTTTGATATGAAAATTATAAAATGATAATCTTCAATATGAATAAAGATGGCAAAATACATAAAAATACATCAAAATTTCATACTAAATAAAACTGTTAATCACTCTGTTAGGTGGTCCGGGACGCACAACTGCAATCTGCTGCAGCAGCAGCTTTGGCAGCCGCCGCCGTGAAGGCGAAACATCTTGCAGCTGTAGAAGAGCGCAAAATCAAGTCTTTGGTTGCTTTACTCGTCGAGACTCAAATGAAGAAGCTCGAAATCAAATTGCGGCATTTCGAAGAACTGGAAACAACGATGGAGCGCGAACGCGAGGGACTCGAGTACCAGCGACAGCAGCTCATCACCGAGCGCCAACAGTTCCACCTTGAACAGCTTAAAGCTGCAGAATTCCGTGCCCGACAGCAGGCTCATCAGCGACTCGCTCAGGAACAGCAGCAACAACAGCAGCAGCAACAACAGCAACAGAAC
>JABFOV010006658.1:0-10380 GCA_022817685.1 Aradophagus sp. ZL-2020
CGTATAATAATACCTTCTACACAATATTGCATACAATACAAAAAAGCTGTCAATATATACTATTTTTTCGACTTGTCCCAGCTTTACGTGTCAGTCTAGTAAATTACACTAGGATTTTTCTCTCCGTCTATTATATATATTAATGTACATTATATATGTATTATTATTATATAATATATTTATAATGTTATTAAAATTAGCTGAAAATTAAAAAAATAGCACAATTCTGAATATTTATATGTCGCTTAATTTTACAGTTTTCTGTAATTTTTTTACAAAAACTGTACAAAAAATGAAAAACAAAACTGCATTTTGTACATTACTTTTTCCAAAGTTCAAATTCGTTGATAAAAAAAGGTTTGGAAATTCCTTCGCATAAGCCATAGAAAACACAATTTTTGCCTATTAATTTATTGGACAAATTTGTAATCGTCGCTTATAACTTCACTTTGCCAAATGTTTAAGAAAAAGTACTGTTAATTTTTCTGAACGTGATCACAGCGAAAAGAAGTGTCTTATTTGAAGATATTTTTACCAAAAAGACACAAAAGATGTCTTCCTACAAGACATCTTTCGAAGAAAAGACACAAATAAGTATCTAAATGTCTTCAAGTAAGACACTTTGAAGACACTTCTTCTGAGAGTGATCGATGGGACGTTGTCTACGAAATATAATCGACGGAAAACTGCGGGCGATAAACGATCGGTTTATCTGTTTAATCGATTAATTTAATGTTGATCGATTTAACAGTCTCGGTCAAACGAAAAATTGGTATCGATCTTGGGCCGGTAGTACGTTTCTAATGTATTATCTGCGCCGGCGTTCCAAATGTACACGAACGCCGAGAAAACGTTACCGCTTTGACTGTAATTTTACGAGTAATATTCATTTTACGAGGTATTCACGAAAATATTATTCCCGCTCTAGGATTTATCGACGATAAAATGACCAAGTGGGTCTGACAGACCTGAGCGTTAAAGAGATAGTAAAATGATATTTGCGGAGGATAATGAAGCAGGTGATTCGGTCGTTTTTCGTTTTCATAAGAGTACATCAATGCAAATCTATATTGACTCGAAATTTGATTAAATATTGATAATCGAGGGATTATTGAATCAATACGTAAAGGTCAGCTCCAACAATTTCGATTGAATATTGATTACACAAGTAATTAAATCTTTTGATTGCATTAAGAAATTATAATCGTTCCACTAAAACTGACAGCGATCAATAATTCTTATAATTAAAATTTCACCTGAAAAATTGATTAATTAAAAAGTAACGATAGTTGAAAATTTGAAATGGGACAGTGGAAAGTGGCGGCGGTTTTAATATTAGTAATTAATGAAACTTTAATTACATCTGTTTTGAGGTGTATAAGTGTTCCACTTTCAACATTCGCGTAGCAGCTAATGTTTAAAAATTTAATTATTTCCCACTCGACGTTCCCGTTTTTTGCCGTCAAGATTTACGAAGTAATTTTCTAATTTATGATATTAAAGTATTTAATATCAAAACGATAATTCTTTTATTTTTGATATATTGGCCAGAATAACACGTTTTTATTAAAAAAATTTCATTTCAAAAGTCGATTGATAAATTTTAAAAATTGATCATTTAATTATATCCCCAATCTCTGAGTTATTTTTATAAAGTGTCATCTTTTGACGGCATAAATGTGAAAGTTTCGATCGTTTCCATTCACTTGCATTGAAATCCTTGAATTTTCGCGCAATTTCACCCCACCCCTTTTTTCCATTTCACGTTTCCAATCATCATTAGTTTACAAATCTTCGAACAATTTCTGCTTTACATGTTCGCGTTATTCATTTAAAATTACAATTTTTTTTATACCAACTCACCCACTTTAGCGGCGCAGATTTCAACGGCAAGCCTCGATCAAGTATTTTTCCGCCTTTCCAAAGTCCGATAAAAATTTTCGCACGTTCGCGGTTTCGTCTGAAAATTCAGTTCTCGTCAAATTATACAGCAGAACTAACATAATATTAACTATTATCATAATTATTACTTCTATTCGCAGTGAAATGTGTTATGAATTTAAAACAAATCTTACTGCACCGAGTCGACACTGTCGTACGATCGAGTCGAAATAGTAAATTAAATTTAGAAACGTCAATAATTCTTTTCTTTAAGAATTCGACTTTTCCGATTTGAATAAAATAAAAAATGTTGCTTTTAATAAAACTATTACTTTTCAAGCTTACGATATTCTTGACTCAAGATGCACATTTTTGAAAGCGTTTCGACATCGCACGACAGGTAAATCGTCTCAATTATTTTTCCGCGGCTTCGTCGTGTTTTTTCGCGTGGAATATTCATACTCGACGAAAAAAGAAGAAAGAGAAAAAATTGAAAAAGAAAAAAAAACAAGTACAAAAGTAATATTAGCGTCGAGCAAACTCGAAACTCGCGTTCGAAAATGTTGGTATCGAAAAGGACACACATACGCGCTCGCGCGTCTGGGTGTATACAAATTTGCTTTCGCCACACAAATTGCTGGCGAACTACAAAGTTATACTCCGTATTACAGACGTCTACTTTAATCCCTTAAACTAAACTCGGCTCAACGTTCAACAGCGCTCTCTACATTTGAAACGTTTAATATTTGTAGAATATAATTTCGAAATGCTCGGGCGCCGAGATCTTGAAGATCGGCTGAATTTTACGACGACGCCGAACGGGAAAAAAGGCGGATCAAATGAAACGGATTAAATTCAAAAGATGGTGCGCGGCTGAGATGATAAAAGAGGGAAAATGTTTGCGAGATTTCGCGAGAACTTTTTCCGCGCAAATCTTTTTACGGGAGAGCAATTATTCAAATATTTTGCGCGGCGAAAAGTATTTCGATACTACTCGGTGAGTTGAAAAGTAATGCGCTCGATGTAAAATATTTTACGCGGAAAAAGTAGTGCGTTGCGAAACAAGGTTTGTTCGATTCGACGAAATTGTTTGGCTGTAGTTACCAAATCACTTGCGCAAATCAAAACGAAAAATGTAGTGTCAATACATCATCAACATATTGTCAATATACTAATAATATACTATCGATAAGTTATTAATAAATTTTCAATACATCGATAATATATTTCCAATATATTTTCAATATTTTACATTAAATTTCAAGTACTTTTACATTAAAGTGAATTCAAGTAAATCCGTCCATTAAAATTGATGTACAAGTACACGAAATGTAATCATTACTTGAATGAAATTCAATACTTGTACATTAATTTTATTATACTTCTTTGAAATGGGCTTTCGGTACTTACATTAAATTTTAAGTTATTTTCAACAGTGTGTTTGGTTCAACCAAATACTTCGTCGATTAAATATCAACCCTACAATTCATTCGATTCCGCCGAACCTTTTTGCCCGCTGCAATGGTTTTTCAATTCCCAAAGCTTTTCTCTCGCATTTTCGCGCGACTAGATCTCGCCGGCGAATCTCGGTCCGGGTGTCGCCGAGCCGAATTTCACTCACTGCCGACGATCATTATTATCCGCGGCTCGACCACACTCTTTAAAATCATCGTTTAATGACACGAAAACTGCATTCTAAATAAAATTACATTTCATTTTAGTAGAATTATGTTCCAAATAATCAGCATTAATTAAAACATAATTTTAAAACACTTTTATAACAGAGTGATAATTTTTATTATGATATATTTTGAATTTTACAATGTTGCGTTTTCTTATTATCCATTTTTACATTCCTACTTACAAACAAACTCAATTTGCAAAGATTTTATTCTTATAGTAACTGGATTTATTTTTGTACGAATCCTCAGTGGAAAACCTACTTATGGTAAGGATATTCCGACTATGATAAATCGATCGTTTTAAGAGTGCGCAACGTCGGCGATGCTTGCAAATGACGTAACATACGTGCCGAAGAATTTGCGCGAGCTGCCGTTTTGTTCGACGCTACCTTGCATTGTGATTTGCCGTGATGTATTGATTGGATGCTGGGCTACAGGTGGCTCCTCGGCGCGTGCGCCCCGCCGCGCATCGAGATACGAATAAGTTTTTCATGCGTGCGTTAAAGTATTATCGAAAAGATAAGCAGGCGTTTGCTCTGATACACGCAGAACAATGTTACAGTAAAAATTACCATAAGTGTTGGAGTCCAGTGATGTCGTGCAAAGTGTATAAAACATTACCTTATCATTAAAATAATACATAATGTGTAATATATAATATATGATATATAATATATGATATATAATATAGTAAAATATCCAACACTGAGGAAAATGTGTTAAAAAAGTTATTATCTTTTCTGAGAACGGCGGGATACGTATATCCATAAGTAAGAAATTGTTAGTCGAAGATAGTAAAATGTACTACAAAGTCAGTGGATATAAATACAATTTACTATCTTCGAAAAACAATTTCTTAATTGCGGACATATGTATCACAACTTTCTAAGAAAAGATAATAATTTTTATAACACATTTTTCTCAGTGTATGTACTATTATAAATAATACTATAATTATAAAAAAATTTGTCACGTTATTGTAAAAAAATTACTATACTATGTACGACAAGTTAGTCGAATGGTATGGTAGTATTTTATACATTACACACAACATCATACGGCTCCAATAAGTTATGGTGATTTTTATTACAAGCTTTTTCTACGTGTATACGAAGCCGGGCGAAAAAGATTTTTCGGTTTTCGCGGAGAGCGCCCTCGGCGTGGCTTTTCCTCCGATTAATTTTGCCCCTTCGCTTCCGTTTGTTTTCGTCGCTCTCCACGCGCCGCCTTTGTTGCTTTTATTTCCATCTTATTGCTCTCAGGTCTTACGTTTGATCTTGATTTCACGTTAGTTTATGGTCGGAGTTTTCGATCGTATTCGCTTTGTTGTCTTTCCGTGGGCGATTTTCTATGTGTATCATCTACGAGGAAGGAGTTAGTAAAATTTTAGATTTAAGGCACGAATTAATAATAATAATACAAGAATGTAGATAAACGAATAAATAATGTGATTTCAAGTACAATCATTCAAGTTGAAACATTAATAATGAAGTAATAGAATGTTTCGTTAAAAATTTCAAACAAAAGTCATTATCTTTAGTCATTATCAAATTTTTCCAACTTCTTTATCATATATTACGCATGTACAAAACTTCTTAAACTTTTTTTTCCCCCTCTGTACTGTACATCTTCATTAGACCCGTTTCCCAGCTCCATCATCGTTAATTTTTTTCGCCCTTCTTCTACCTTTTCGCTTTTGTCACGTCATCAATTCTGGTCAGCGCGAAATTCGCCTCGCACCTGCCGAAAGTTGACAAAAAAAAGGGGGGGGGGAGGAAAAAATATCTTGTCTGCCAAATGTCGGCCGAAAAGCGTTGCCGCGCGCGAACGAGCTACTTTCCGACCGACTTCGAAACGAGATCGTATGGGAGTTTGACGAGCAACAAATAACGGACGGGGCGAAAGAAAGATGGCGCGGCGGTCGAATAAAAAAGGCGCGCGGCGGAGCGTTTTCCGAGGGAAAAATGGCCCGTGTCGGGAGTTACGTTCCAAATATACGGCGCGCTTTCATCACTTAACCACTTTGGCCGCGTTTGCCATTTTTTTTTTCGCACTTGCGGTTCTTTCGTTTCCCCTTCCCCCCACTCTTCGACCCTCCTTGAACTAGGTTATAAAATATTCATTGCGGGGAGGAAAAGAGAAAATACAAGGGGGGCAAGGAAAGAAAAATGAGTGTCATAGAAAAAAAAAAGGGAAAGGAGAGAAAAAAGGAAGGAACTAGAACCTCTCGTGGTAAACGAAAGTTGATTGAAAAGCATTCAACTTTTTGCGCAAGTTTTAATGAGCGATTTGAATGTCGGAACCGAACATTAAATGATGCCGTCGTGTAATCGCCATTCGATTGTCCGGTTGTTTGAAAGTTTGATTAGCCTTCGGTTGATGATGAATTAGAAGCAAAATTAAACGACGGGAGGGGGGGGGGGGCAATATTTTTCATCTATTTTTTACGCGACGCTCGGTGCACTCTTAAAAATATCTTTTTAGTCAAAAATCTATCATTTCGATTGATAATGATTTCAATTTTAATATTTTCCCAAAAAGGAATCTTTGGCATCGAAAAGGATTCTTTTCTTCCAAAGGGAGTCACACAGTCGATTAAAATATCGACATTTCGAAAGGATATTTGTTCTTTTTCTTTCCAAATGCATACTTTTGGTTCAAAAGGATTTACGTTGGTTGGATTGCAAAGAAAAAGACATTCCTTTTCCAACGTGAATTGTATTTTTCTCAGAATCACGCAGTTTATTAAAGTTATTTTCACGGTGGATTTTCATTCAAGATGGAAACTTGCCGAACGGCGTACCAAATTTCAACGTTAATTCGGCATCGATTAAACGTTGATTGAAAGACGACGTCGAATGCTGGGCAACGCAACGTTTAATCAAGTTTCCGATGAACTGACATTGAATTACACTTTTGGCCGATCTCATTTAAACGTAATTTAAGTTTACAACTACGGCGTTCCTAACAGTAATATAAAGTTTGTTTGTTTTGAGAACGATTTCAGAAACATTTCCTCATCAGCTGTGAAGGTCTTTCTTTTTAACGGGGATTCAGTATCGTAGTTGTGTCGCAATTAAAATTTCGTTTCATTGAAATAAAGTTTAGCCGCATTTCGGTAGCGGTTGACGAAAGAATTATTGTGATACGTCAAGGTTAGGTTTCAAATGAAACAACGTCTCGAAAAAGCGTTCAATTTGATGTACAGGAAATTCCGTACGTAAGCAATGTACCGGTTTGGATTTGGACAAGTTTTCATGAAAAATCTTCTCTTTTCTTTGTAAGATTTCTTTGCATCGATAAAAATACATCAATGTTGATTTTTATTGACTACTTTACAAATCTTTCGTCATTTTTTAGTTTTTTTTTTAAATTCGTGTATTATATACGTACGAAACTTCATGAAGTTGAAGTTTCCAACGTTTATTAATAAATGAAAAGTAATTATATATAATTTAGTAACATATATTGTAATCAAAAATGAAAAAATTATATTCTCAGGAATTTAAAATATTCTAGATTCTGCTTGTAACATTATTCAATCAAGCATTATTATTATAACTATTATTTGTATAAAGAAAAGTATATCGAATTTTATTTTCGTTTACTAATAAATGTTGGAAACTTCAGGAACATCGAAACTTCTTGTTCATTCAGTATTTGGAACAACGATGCAAAATATTTAATATTTTTGTGAGTGTGACTACTTTGTGACGTGCGATTCGTTTGTGACAATTTCAAACCGACATTTCCTATAGAACTATTTCCTCAATATTTTTTATATATTCGTTCATAAAAAATTCACAAAAAAATACTTGATCAAATTTTTACCTCGCGAAAAGATTCGACGTTAACGAATTTTCGAGTATCGAATTTGAAACGAAAGAATCAGAATCAGTCGATAATCACAGCCGAGAGATTGCCGTTGAAAAGGACCGAACGTAAAAAGATGATGTCACCTTGAACAGATTATTCCGGGCAAATGTAAAAAGGTTTGTTGGCGCGCGGTTTCTTTGAGGGTCGCGACGCGTGACACGACACCGTTCTTTCGTCTATTTTCGTTTTTCCCAATTTCCTCCGCCCTTTTTTTATTCGCGTTTTTCCGAAACATTGTCCATTACGAAGATTAAAACCACCGCCGCGATTATTTGCACGAACGAAAATCCCAAAAGCTCGCAATTACGTCTCGGTTTTGAAATGACTTTTTACTCCTCGGCTTGTATTATTTATCGCAAATTAATGGATCGTTAATACTGCAACTATGGAGGATTTATCGTTAATCTGCCGAAAATCACGAGCTTAGCCTAATTAGCAATACCAGTTGCGCGCGTGCCGTGAAATCGCAGAAAAATTTGCATACGTTTTAGTCAGCGAGTGATTTTCGCGCTGTTTGTTTTGTCATTGTATCTCGCACTCTTTCTTCTCTTTATTTATTTACGGGTGTACAATTTAAATGCCGCGTAAATTTTAATCGTAATCCGGGATTTGGATTTAAAACCGAAAACGGTGTTTCCAGTATGCTAATACTGCGATTATTTTTTCATGACAATTTGTCATCAAAATCCGTGAATTTTCAAAGGTCCCTTTTGCGATTTAAAACAGTTTGAAATCACATTAAATTCCTCCGTTCCTCACTGTTATAAAATTGTTGTTCTTTGTATCGTTACGGTTATAATAACTGAAAAGCGTAACTTATAATAAGACGGAAATTGAACTTGGCGCGCATAGTTAAAATGTTTGAACGTTAGACTTCTGACGAAACATTTCAAAATAAAACGATCGGCGTTTTATTCGAGCCACAAGGGAAATTTAATTAAGTACGTATATTACGGTTTCGAATTTGTTATATGCCTAATAAACATTATCTGAAATTCGGGAAGTATTGGCGAACTTTTAATAATTCTACTGTTACTGTGTTTACTTTATCTTTCGGAAACTTTTGAACGTAGGAAGCAATCATTTTACTTCCATCTTCGGACGGAAAGGTAATAGTTTAAATAAAAGAAGTTGGCACGTAACGTTGTCTTTTGCTTCATTTAGGTTTCTTTTAAAATCAAAAAATTGTTTAACATTTTGTTGGAATAAGTCATAAGATATTCGTGTATGTAAGACATGGAAGGAAGAATCACAGTAAATGTCTATATTTAGTATTATATTTAATATAAAAAATTAAAATAATATATTAAATTATAGTATTTTAATTATGTTATTTTATCTTATTATTATTATTTTAATTTTTTTTTTCGAAGTGAAAGAATTCTGATTTTCAATTGGTTGTATAAGGAAATTTTGAAGTTATAAAGTTTTTTTCTTAAGTATACTCGCGTTAATTTACCTTAAATTCGTAAGAATAATGTTACTTTTACAAAAACTGCATACGTCCGACTATATATTTGTTTATATCACTGAAAACTTGACCGATAACAAAATTGCCATCTTCTCGAGCGAAGTCACATTTTTGAGTCGAATTTTAAGTCACTTTTTAGATTGGTTCGATTCTGAAGCGCTTTTCCCGTGCGTTATTAATGTTTCATTCAATTTAATTCGCGCGTCAATTTCGACGTGAAATTCCGCGGTGCGCGCGTCGCCAAATAAACCGGCCGCGAGTAGTTAACGAACAATTTCGTTCGAATAGGCGAGCATTTGCCGAAAAGTTGTCAGCGCGTGTATCCGAAAATTAAACAGCCGACGCTTGAAAAGCAGATCCGCGGAATTACGGCTATTTTTTTTTTTTCATTATTTATATAAAAAGCTCGGAAAAAATTTAATGTCCACCGGCGAATAATGCCGCGCAGCTTTTGCCTCCGTTTCTCGCGGGTCAATTGAATCGCCGCGCGAATATTATTTGCCGACGAAGGGCGGAAGTGTTTTTATTGACTCGCCGTTGGCAAGAACGTGTGGCGAAAAATCCCCGGCATTCGGGAGTTAATGAATATGACTGCAAGTTCGTTTCTGTCAGTGTGCAATTATTTAACATAGTTCGTTAACTCAATTGAAATCGGCGCAAGTCCAGGAAACTCTGCACTATTGTTCGTCGAACGTTAGTCTACCATTCGCGATGCTTGACCGTGTTTGAAGATTTCAGATATTGGATATCAAAGTTGACAGTAGTTATGTTTGTATATACATGTATATGTCAAGTAGGGCGTCTGTAAAAAAAATCAATTTTACCAACATTTTATTACATCTTCCAATTGAGCAAATATATTCAACCGAGTGCTTCGGTTTTTACCAACATTTCAAAGACGTTATATACAATTTTCAATTTCAAGAATAAATTGCGGGACAATTTTTGTGAAATTTCGTTTATCGAAACATAAATCAAAAAATTGCAATGTCTTAGAAGCATTAAAGCGTTAATTTGGCGATTCTCAACAATCGCGGGCAAAATATTCGCGAATAATCATGTTTCTTTTGGCGCGCGCGCCAAAGAGCCTACATTTTCTCTGCGAGTGGAAAACAAATTAAGAAGTCGATCAATCCGGGGTAACAAAAAAGTCTCGCCGTTCCGCCGTCCTACTGGCGCGCCAGCAAAAAGCGCGAATCTCCTTGAGCATTCTTTCCGCAAGAACGCCGACGTCGCACTTTGATAAGTTAATTTACTTTTCATCGAGTTATTTTCGGCGCGCCGTCCGCCAAATTGGAAATGTATTCCCGCATTTTTGCCGCCGGATCCCGTTGTATCCCGATTCCAATTCTGTTTACTTTTTCTCCCCCCCCCCCCCCCCCCCCCCCCCCCTCCCTCCCTTTTCCACCCCTCCCCTCTCCCACCCCCTCCCCGTCGTAAGTCCCTGAGCTTCTCGGCTACTGCTCCACA
>JABFOV010006659.1:0-10380 GCA_022817685.1 Aradophagus sp. ZL-2020
TTGTAATATTCAATCAACGTTCCATCAACAACGCTCGACTCGGCTGTTCCGGCCCTTTGGGCGTCGAAAGTTTACGGGGGAGGGCGTAATAACGTGTCCGAGGGAATTCTTCTTAGGCGCCAACGATTCGATAATTATCGGCTGGCTTGATTGCAGCGCCAAAAAGGGCGCTGCGAAAAGAAAGATAATTAATGACTTTGTTCTTTTGCGCTTTGGTTTTTCGCTTGCGATTAATTGCTCGATTATTCGGAGCGGGGTGATTGTGGGACAAGGGATGTATAGATTTTCAAAATAATTCCGAGAATCAGGTGAACGACGTGTCCCTGTTTTTGATGAATAGTAGTAATATTGGTTATTGATGCTTGAAAAGTATTCAGCATTTTTTTTAAATTTTAATGCCCTTTTAGGTTGAATTTATGTGAAGCAAAATTTGTAAAGAAACGAAAATGGATCTATTGGCTATCTCTGAAGTAAATGACTTGTCCTTGTTTTGATCAATTATTTTGATCAATATTTAATATAAATAATGAAAAGTAATTGTGAGTAATGCAAAATAATGTAAATGTATAATGTAAATACCGTTTTGTAAATCGCATTAAAGCAAAATCAATAGCTTTGTTTATTTTAATGAGACAGATTTAGCGATGTTAACAATCCGCACTGTTTTGTAAATATTTCCTTTATCCCATAGTAACGATAATATAGAATTTATTTATTTTATTTATTAAGTTTTCACAATAATTGAGGTGGACTACACGCTAATAATTATATTTTTTTATTACGTGTAAATGGAATACTATATTTGATTTCATAATTTTTCCACCATTAACTCTTTCTCCGTTTCAGATACATTATTTTGTTTGTTTTGCTGACATGTAATATCGAGGTTTTTATTTTCCTTTCCCATACTTTTATCATTCCTATTATATTACTTTTCGCGAAAACATGCCTCACGTATCGAATTGATTACACGTATTTATTATTATGATTACACGAATCTATTCTATTCGATTTACGGGAAATCGCACAAAATTGTAGCATATAATAGCTGAGAAAATGGTTCACAAGCTCAGAATAAAATTAAGTTCTCGAAGGATATCGACAGGGAAAGCACAAAGCCTTGAAACGCCGTTTCAATGCAGGAAACAATTAGATTTCCTTTGCAGTTCCAACAGAGATGCCATATTGTTACGAATACAACTCGAACGTAGTCGAATTGTATGATTTACCCGGAAAATTATGCATTACAAAATTCGTTAATATATGTTATCGTTTAATAACGAATTTAAAAGTGCAACGTTTCTCGCAAACAGAAACGCAATTTCCAGTTATTATCTTTAATGTGCATTTAAAAATGCACATTTTTAAATGCACATACATTTTGATTATTGTTTAATTTCACATAAAATCAATTTTCCTCGTATTAAATTTTCTATAATGAAATTGAAATTGAATTTTAGTTTCTTGTTTCGTAAACAATTTTTCGTTTAATTTCGCGTGAAAATTGGATTTGTGAATAAACATTACACTATTTATATGACAATATTGATACAATTCGGTAAAATATTTTCCTGGAGTCGTTGTATTCAAAATAAAGATCTACGTGTAAAACGTTACAATCCTGTTCACGCATAATAACTTTTGATTGCATCAATCAAATTTTAATGCAATCGACCAGATTTTACGGTTAACATTTATCTAAGTAAATATTTTGTTGATTTTCGAATTGAACAATCGTGTTTTACGTATAATTGCACTAACGTTTTAAACTAACGATAAATAATAAAAAAAAAAATAGAATAAGATAATCTTCGCATGCTCATTTTGCACCGCGCATCAAGGCACGCATCGCGAATGAAAACGATCGAACTTTGTCGATACCTTCTCTTCTACCACAGATTGATCTAGTTTACGTGTTTGCATTATCCGCCGAAGCAAATTACTATATTCGGTGCTTTTGATCAAGTTTCCAGTCATACTTTCGTCAATTTAAATCATCCCACACACTCATAGATTCAAGCATGTCATACGGTAGTTTAGCACTATGAATATTTATGTTTGGAATCAATCAAGTATACGAGTTCGCAGTTTGATCCAATTTGTCGAATGAAGTTTAACCGGTCGATTATGCGACATTCTCAAAGTTATCAACTAAATAAATGTTGTGGACCGCGGCTGTTATTTGATTTGGCAAATTCATTTGCACTCGGACACCCAGAGAAAAATTCAACGGAAATGACTGTTCTAGTCCATTAAAATGGTTGCCACGGATATATTTTGTTACTTTTATTGTAATCAGAGTTAACATAATTAAAAAACTGTACTATAATTCCCTTTTTTACAACTAAATTGTGCTTAAAAAATAGTGTCACTCAGAATTATCTATTGTCCATCTTTTAAATAATTCGTAAATATTGATTATTTGAATGTACAAACATTGCAAAACGCAATATTGAAAATGCAGAATTAAAGTCTTTATGTTTTTTGTTTTCAACAGTCAATTTCAAGGCACTGAATTATTGCAAGGATCATTCAATATTTAATTTCGCATAGATTTAAATTTTGCTGCAAATTTATTGAATAACGAAGTTGTAAACATTATTCATCATTTACATATTTAGTTAATTTATTACTAATTCAATAAATTATTAATCATCTAAATATTAATATTCACGAAACATACCACTTTTAGGCGTCTATTCAATTTCAGTCACTTTATAAAAAAAAAAAAGTATACTAAATTGCAATTTGCGTTTCAAAATAAAGCATTTATTTCAACAAGTGTTTCATTTTAAAACACCTGCTTTCGAAACGAAGTCGATTCTACTTTGTTTACGAAAGTGAACGTCGCCAAATTCAGTCAAGCATCTTGTAATCCTATTACACTTTCATTAAGGTTTTAATTGTGCCAAAATAACCGATTCAAACGTATAACATTGTTGCATTTAAATCACTATTCGTACAACGTAACACTTGCTAAACAGCGTCAAGTCTAATTAGGCCGATTGCTCCGGTGCAATTACGGGCGCGCACGGTCCACGCGCAACGCGCAGCGGCTAGCAAAAGCACGTCGCGTCATAAGTTGGCCCGTGAAATTCGCTCGCCGTGCCGGCAATACGCTCGTCTCCAATTCAATTTGTTTTCCACAATGAAGACGCGCGCGGAAATTTTATTTCCGCCGAAGCGGCAATGAATCCCCGAAAGCCGGCGTGCGTTCGACTTTTATCGCGCTGATTTACGGCCTAGCAAATTAACGTGAGATCATTGCCGCGCGCCGATTGATTTACCGCGCACGAAAATCCGAACAGCTCGAAATGTTTCGCCAATTAAGCCGCAACGCATTTGCGTCTGAACAAACACGAAAAGCCTTTAGGCGGCTCGCATTTCGAGCCGCGTGCTTTTTCTTTTGCTTTTTTTTACCACTTTCTCCTATAGAAATTTCATATACGGACATATGTACGGTTGCATGTACATCACATATGTATTCGAAAAAGGGTTATATAAAGACGCAAAAAAGTAATTTGGAAAAGGTGCTATTTTTCAGCTAAATACGTTTTGATAATAGTTCTATAGTTATATATATTTTTTCAATAAATTATATATACAAAGCTATAATATACATAGATACATAATTCTTATTCATATTTATGCTACATGCATGCGCATAAATTACGAAAAATCGTATGTATATTAATTTATATTCTAATATAACATACTTCTATTCATGCAATATACAATGGAATTTCTCTTATCCAATTATACATGTTGCATAAATTAGAATGAGTACGAAATATTCAACTCTACAATCAAAACAATTCATCCAACTAAAAGCATGTCCGTCCATTCTTTAATTAACTGAAGTTCGGTAAAATTGAAAAAACAAATTCCTCCAAGCACTCATATTATGATCGTTATTAACCTTCAACGCACCATATGTTTTCACTACTTTCGTCGAAAATAAATATCGCGCTGTGTCGTGGTTTGTTTGGATCTGTCACACGCATATGGTGTTTCGAGAGTTAAATAATAAATTCTCTCCGTAGATAGTTGTGACAATAACATATTTCTTTTAACATACAAATATTCATCATACCACATAATACAAATACTACATTCAAATTAAAAAGAAAATCAACAACTATTATTTTGTAACAAACTTCTTGTAAATTTATTCACTTAAGTTTCTTTCGTATAATGTCAGGGTTTTCCGTTGAATTCAACGCGAAAGCGACACTTTCGCAAAAAGAGCAGTTGCGAACTCTGTGCACGTCGAAGGCACCAACTTTGGAACAATTAAAATGAAATAAACATTGTGACTTGCGACGGGACAAAGCAGGGGCCGCGACTGGACGGGCGTAACTGACTCGGACTTTACTAACTCGAGAACGACGAGCCGTTGCTGGCCACCAAATAAGTGCGTTCCTCGTACGCACGTGTCTTCGTTGTGTGCATGCGGAAACGACCGGACAGCGTATTTCGCAGTCACGTTTCCCTTTATCACGTTTACGTGACGGAATTGCGCGTAATCATTCACCACCTAATACCAATTTATCGACGAGTCTGATCGAAAAAGAATCTGATTAAAAAGTTAGCTCAGGTCGTGAAAAGAAGTATCCACTTGTCGAGAGTGACTTTTATCATTTGCATTCCAGCAACGTTTAATGATTACTTTTAATTGTCGAGCGTTAATACAGCTGCGGGAAAACCAATATACGGTACTGTGCCAGCCACAGAAGTTGACCGTGGAATTCAACCGTGGGACATTTCAACATTTAATACGGGCCCATGTGTGGCAAACGTATAGACAGACATTAAACATCAAAATGTCCCACGATTGAATTCCATTGGCAAGTTTGGCCATCCGTTGTGTAATTTCATGCAGCCCGTTTGTTTGTCCGGGCTTTTATTTTCTTTGACAAGTTTTTCGGATGCGATAAATCGAACTGCGGAAAAATGATACCGGAAAACACAGTGGATAGGAAAATCACTGTTAATTTGTTGCTCGTGCGTTTGCAGACTCATAACATCGAATGAAAAATGGTAAAAACGATATTAGCTTGACAGAGAAATATACTTCGCATTTGATCTCAAAATGCTTAATGTAAGCGCTTACTTGTGAATCGATGTGGATTTTTATTCACTCGAAGTAAATAAAATGCTCCACAAAAACACTTTACTAACAATAAAATGACGTTTGTTGTAAGATTGAAAATTTGACAAGACGTTGGTACAGAACATTGTATTGACATAAATTTGTTTTAAATTTGCACACAAAGTTTCAACCGTTCAATAGATTAACAGTTGTCTAATATTTATCCTCATATTTTAAACATGAGACGAATCATTTGTCATGAAACAAAATCTAAATTACAAAACAATAAAAGTTTCCCAATAAATGTATGCCACATTTTTTCCAGCAGTTTCCAGTTGTAATATCATCTCCTTTGGCGCAGAGTTCAATCATTTTTACCGCTGCAACGTTGCAACGCTCTTGCATTTCGCACGGCAATAAAAAGTTGAATTCCGAAAAGTACGTTTATAAGATATACGTTTACAAGAGGAATTCAGACGTGCCCGCATTTTATCACGTCGTACATGGGCAAAAGTGGTCAAAGAAGCGGGCTTTAACTTGTCAGTAGCGCGCGTATTAACATTTTTTAAATTGCCTCGTTTCATTACACTTTTATCAACTTTTTGTCAAAGAAAGATTATACGTTGGATTTGAAGAGAGATTGTTCTTGCAGTTGAAAAATCTCCCCTACAAGATAAAGTACAATTTTGTACCTTTGCTTCATGTTTATGAAAATATATGCGTTATTTATTATGTACATTACTTACAACTCGGTCCATTACGGACCAAGTTTCCACGCCAATGAACTTTCGCTTTTCAAAAAAACTCTACGTCAGTCCGTTTCTTGAAAATTACCGAATTTTCATGCAAAATTTATAAGAAAGTGATACATACTGGCTAAAATTGATTTAATGGACCATCGCGGAAAATGGAAACAAATTCAATTTGAATTTTTGTATTTTACTACGGTTGCGACGTGCCGATTCTGATCGCTCGATATAACCCTTGGACAAAAACAATGAGTATGAAAATGAAAAAAAAATTGTCATGATTTTCGCTGTGATCGACGTTGAAACACTCTTCGTGCGAGGTTTGACGAATCGTTGAACGCGAATTACATCTCTCGATCAATTATTTCACGAGTCCTCGACGTCGCGCGGTGGCGCGTCATTCGTTCACCTTGAGGCACACTCGATTCGCTGTCAATAAAACTTGCCTGTCATCGACAATTCGAGTTTCGCATGAGACTTTTTTATTCGCGCGAAAATCACCGTTCGTGTCGCGCGGCGCCGAACCACCAATTCAATATTTGTTTTAAAGGAACGCGCGATAAAGATATTCGATACACTCGTGTTTTGTTTGGCTTCCACAAATCCCCTCTCACGGTGATTGAACAACCATTTCTATAAACAAAGTCGAATAGTCGACTAACTGTTGAGTGACCAACAATAAATGAGTTTAATCATTTCAGTTGAAAAATACTTTTCTGACGAATTACAACAAAGTATATAAAAAATACTTAAGTTTTCTCTAGACATGCATTTCAAAGAAAATCAATCAATTCTATTAAAATATATAACATTAAAATACGAAGAATGATGAAAACTGTAATTCAAATCAGTTAATTTCAATTTGTATTCGTTTACTATGAAATAATTGTACAATCCCTTTCTCGTCCAACAATGAATCGCGTAAAATAACAAACATGACGATCGAAAAGGACGCGTGTCTTGTAGTTGCGCACCGCGATGCCCGCAATTTAAACATTAATGCCCGGCGAAAACAATGCTGAATTATACAACGGTTCGGAATATTTGCCACTGTCAAATCGTGCGCATTATTTAACGCGCGAGATGTTTGTTCCGGGCAAACGCCGCTCGCATAAGCTTTTAATGCAAACAAGCAGATCCAACGAAATTCCGTTGCGCCGCCTCTGTTGGCCGAATTTCTTAAGGGCCCGATGGACGTTTTGCGTTCGCGGACAAGTGGGCGATTTGCCAGAAACAATAGCACGGGCGCAAGCGATATTGCATGCCACGCCAGGAAATGAACGTGAATAAATGTTGAGCAACAGCGCTCAGGATATTATCTATTTTTTCCTCTCTTTCAAGCACTCTCCGTCTCTGTTTTATTGTTACTCGCCTCCTGCCCGTTCCCTCCTTTTTGCTCCAATTCCGCCGTTCCGTTCATTTTGTAACGATTCGTTATCGATCGCGCTACAGCAGCTACGACTGATTTTTGTTTTACGGCCATTTTTTTTAATTCTCGCTCTGTATTTTTCTTTTCTTTTTTTTACACACAGTTTTTGACAACTTTTGAATGCGCGAAATAACAGAACGAATGAATGCACCGGCAGCGCCGTTCCGCGGGCGCAAAAACATCGGCGCTGTTATTCAACGGAAATAAAGTCAAGTCAGTGGAATGAGATTAAATAACGTCGATCGAATTATCGCGCTGTCTCTCTTACCTTTTCGCGTTTCGTTTCTCTGTCTTTTTTGTCATTTTATTTTTGATATTCCAACGGCGTCCGACGAACGAGCGATTCAGCGCAGTTACAATTGCCAGGCGATTCGTGCGGGCTTAGGAATTCGCCAGGACGATCTGATTTTTATGTTTTTGCTTCGACCGAGAATAATCAAGTTATTTCAATCAATTCTTTTTCTTTTCTTTTTTTAAATAACGTAGTAAATAAGAAATTTTTTGGTCAAATTTCGCTACTAGTATTATAAAAATCCTACTTAAAGTATTCTGTTTTATTTTCAAGTTTTTCAAAATGATTTCGGTTACTAGGCGAATAATTCTTGGTTCCGTTTTCTTTACTAAATAAATAACAATTAATGACTGACAAAACTTTTATTGAAATTTGATTTCGAAATTTTGAATACTGAAATCTGAGGAAATACCGCAAGGTCGGTTGAGTTACTAAAATGATATTAATGATAAATTGAATCGCACACGAAATGAGAGGCGCTTGACCTAGAAGCCATTAAACTTAAAAATAACACCGTCATCCGAACGAAACTTTTTTTTTAATTCTTCTCTTCACTTTAATGAGAATTAAATTTTCATTCATAACATTCAAACAAAAATAAGAGTAACTTTTTTTACTCATAATATCCCTGAGAATAATTCATTCGAGATAATTAATCTTTTCTAGCAGATACATGCATATCTAATAAGTATACATTACCTATATAGTATATATTACCTTTACATTGATTTATTATTAACCTACATTTTTTCAAATTAACTAAAATATTGTGGTTCCCTCACGAATGGAAATAAATTTGCTGAAAATATAATTTAAAATATTTAAAAATCTACTTTATTTCATACTTTATATTTTTCCAAAATATGTTCTTCAATTCATACTTGGAACGTATCTTAAAATAATGTTGTTATCCGTGAGGGAGCACAATTAAATTCCACAACGTTCAACCAATTCAAAATGATGCTCGAAATTTCGTCGGATGAATCGAGCGAAGGAAGCATATCTCCTTCATACGAGTGGACGGAGCCTAAAAGACACATGATAATCCACTTGAATGGCGCGGCAAAATTAATTACAGGCATTTGCTCTGCCTCGGATCGTATGTCGTGTGTACGCAGGCCGTCATCGACGTGCCATTGTACGTTGCGGGCTCGCGTGGCGTTCCTCGTTACGCACACCTCGTTCCGTCCCCTTGCCCTCCAGCCATCGCACCGTAGTCTCATTGTAGTTAATCTCGGATTACTCTGTGCTTCTTGCAGCCTCAGGACAAATGGAGGCCTCGATACGGGACGAGTGCGCCGGGAATTGGGCCGAGCGCTGGGTCTCTGGGCGAGAAACTCCAGGCTAACCTTTCAGGAGATAAACAGCGACCACGCAGATATCCTCATTTCCTTCCACAAGTGAGTACTCACGTTAAACGACATTGACAATAATTTTGCGGGCGAAAACATGGCAGAAATAAAACTTGTTGTTTTACAAATAATAGTATATTATTGCTATTTTACGGACCGAGGGAGCGGACGGTAAAGTGGAACTTTCCGTCCTGAGTGGTTAGTTCCAATTTTGTCCGCTCCCAAGGTGCGTAAAAGATATTTTCAAACAAAACAACAAAAAATGAATTATTGATATAGACTCGTATGCTGGTTAACGTGATTTTAATATTTCAAATAATATTGAAACTATCCTTTATTTCTTTTAATTATTAATAGTTAAAGAAAAAAGAATAACACGAAAAAAGTAGTAATCAGCGCCAGTGAAATAAGAGATTTTAAAAAACGACGGTGCTATTGAATATATTGCTGAGGTATGAAAGCATTTGAATGTAATTCGGTGTAATTGGACAACTTAGAAACGCTATAATCATAATATCCTTCTGAAATGCCGAAAAAATACTGCGAGAACTTGAAAGGAGGAAGATACTTTTAACTTATTGTTGGAAATATTTTTTATTTTCCTCTTGCTTAATTGAATAAAAGCTGGTATACTAACAAATGAATGTATCTTTTGTAAACAAGTCCTTTTCATAGTGAATGTGAAATAAAAATTCCTGCAAGGAGTTTTCAAATTGCCGCGATTTAGGCGCAAGCATCCTCGTTAAGTAATACACTATCGCGCTTAATGATCTTCATATAATTGCGTTGCATAAGCTTCATTACTGAGCTGAAAAGCGTCTTAGAAGTGCTCGTAAAAATCTTTTCGAACTTTTCATAAAGATTATTTTATTAATGAGAATGGTACAAAATAATTTGTATGCAACCATAAAAATGTCATCGGTATATGGAATGCGAAAAGCGTTATTAAATTTAATGGGATTATAATACAAGTGTCAGGAGTATATTTTTAATATGTGAGGTAAATGTGATGTAGATTTAATAATGGTACTAATAAAATTAATAAAATTATGAGAAAATCTCGCGTGAAGATCTAAAGTAATTAAAGTAATACAGGAAGTAAAATAATAAATCGTTGATGAGTATTTATTCATATCCTTTAATCATAGCCTTTGAATAATAAGGCTTGTAATAATAATGATAAAACAATTGTTTTTTTGTAGTTACATTTTTATTATCAACGTCATTTCCTCTTGTTTTCTAAAACTTTTGTTTTCATTACGGCAAGGGACATATTTTTTTTGCAATCATAAATATTATTCTTGGTACAAGAGTTTTAAAAATTTTCTTCGTTCTAAACTTAACTCCAAACTTTTAAGATCTTGCGCTAACTGCAAAGTGACTCTCTAGATTCGAGATATTTTTCTTGTTTCGAGGAAGCTTCTTATTAAAGAGATACATCCTTGAAAATCAAATTATTATATAAC
>JABFOV010006660.1:0-10376 GCA_022817685.1 Aradophagus sp. ZL-2020
GGGCCAAACTGCTAAAGTAACCTCGGATCAATCTTTTCAGCCCATATTGGCAAAGTATCTGTTTCTGATATTGGATCGACCTTTTTTACTGATATATTCTGGGATCGATTATTCAGTCTTTGATCGGTCAGTAACGTCGTTCCAATATCGACATCCTACGTTCGGCCAACCATTAAATACCGATATTGGATCGACACGTTTTACCGATATTGTGCCGATCGATCATTCTGTTGTTGATCGGTCAATGATGTCGTTCCAATATCCACATCCAGTGTTTGGCCAAGCATCGTTAGCCGATGTAGGGCCGACGTAGATCGGTGTTACATTTGGATATTTAACCAACGAAGGCCGCCAATATCATACCAGTACTGGAACGTCGGCAGATAATCGGTAATTTCTGCCTGGGTAAAAATTATGCAAAATGTGACGTAAAAAGTGATATGAAAACATCATGTAATATTTCGGCGTAACCAACGATGGTATTTATTCCGAAATTGATTGCATAATGTTGACTTTTTCTTTTCGGCATGGAATCGGCAATAAATCGGCTTAAAATATTTGACGCGAATACAAAATTATGGCCCAAGTATCTTGATATTTCGCCTTGAGATAAGCCCAATACGCCCGGATGACCACTTATGTCTTGTTATTTGATCGTGGGATCGTCCCTCATTCGGTTGAACAATTCGGCTCATGTTTAACGAATAAAAGCAAAGCTTGGCGACAAAGATGTGGGGTTTCGGTTGTCATTGGTATTGCGAGTACCTACACTGCGGGAGACGAAAGGTTGGGTTTCTCGGTCTCGAAACTCGCTTTTCACAAGTGAAGCGAATCCTTGATATGTATACGAGAACATCTATTCGCGCCCGGAACTCGTCTCGTCAATTATGACGTCTTGTTTCTCTTGGAGCAGTCGAGCACGCATGATCGTAGCCCATTTCAAGGGGTCTTTGTGCCGTTCAAAACAAGCAAATATTACGTTACCTGCATCTGCTTTGCGAGTTTGATGGCGCGCATTTTCACCACTCCTTATTCAGCTTATTTAAATCAGTATTCGCCGCCTCTTGCGAAACGTGGTGCAGGAAAAATGTGCACTGCAGGGATTAAAAAGCCTGTCTTATGTACTGGTAATTGCACGTGTGTAAGAATTGCAGTGCACTCTTCAAAATATAAATCTTGAGATCAAAGTACTACCGTCTTGTTGAAATTATGTTTGATTTTATAAAAAGATTGTAAGATCTTGAAGCACTTTTAATACCTATGATACTAAAACTGTCTGAATTGAAAACACTTTTGATATTTAAAACATTGAAAGTGTCTCAATTTAAAACACTTTTTGTGCTCAAAACATTAAAAGTATCTCCATTTAAATTATGTGTGTATCTTTTGTTTTATCTTAAATTGAGACACTGTGGGCGTCTTAATTAGAACACTTGAATCGTACATTTCACTGCAGTGATATGACTACAAAAGCAAGTGCTTACTTTTGTCTCA
Source organism: Aradophagus sp. ZL-2020 (assembly GCA_022817685.1). Classification (NCBI taxonomy): domain Eukaryota; kingdom Metazoa; phylum Arthropoda; class Insecta; order Hymenoptera; family Scelionidae; genus Aradophagus; species Aradophagus sp. ZL-2020. Next base: position 1,495 of record JABFOV010006660.1, read on the forward strand.
TTTTAAGACACAAGACTTTTATGTCTAAACACTAAACACTAAAAAACAAAAACAAAAAAATAAAAGTTACTTCTTCAGAATTAGATTTATATGTTCGATACAAATTTAATAATGATGAATCTGTCGACTTATAAAATTACAGAAAATTGTATACTGGAGCGTGCTTCCGCACAAACAAAGTACCATCATTTTTTTTAAGTAAAAATACAGAGATTACTTTAAATATATATCATTATCTTACTTTGTAAGTCGACAGTTTCTCTTTTACATTTCAATAACATTTCCGATCAATCAGGAAAAAAAGTGAATGAAATAATATTGATCGGAAAAAAAAAAAATACACCGGCCATAAAATACAAACCGATTCCAATCGTTTCTGATTTAAAAACACGAATCCAATCACCGCGAGAACAAGTGGAATACAATTAATGAACGAAAGCCCGATTACCGTTCTCAAAAGCTATTGTATTAGACATTCATGCAGTGTAACATAAATTACCACATAATAGATTTCAATTAAATCGAATTTACTTCCGATCGAATGATTTAATAATTTAATTTAACGCGCGCTGTCAAATAATAGTGATTGAGTTATTCGAAATAAATTAGCCGTGTTATCATGCAGTTTTTGAATTATAGTGTTGAATTATTCATTAGACACGCACATGGTTGAGCATGATAGATGTGGCAACGCTGAGCTCGAAACCCGATCCTGGTCAGTGTCCTCCCGGCGAATTTTTGCGTATAAAGGTAGAAACGAGCGGGTCAAGCTGGCACCGGTGCCAATTGAGGTCTTGAATCAAACCACGTATTATTGATTTAAGACAGTACTTTACCGCTGACTGCAATGCATCGCGCCATTCGATTTGTCATTAATTACGCCGTCATTCCTCTATCAATTAAATGTTGACAATTACGTGCTTGAAATTCCGCGCCATTCGATACCACACCTCAGTTACTTCGATCAATTTTAAAAAAGACCGATATTCATTGCGATAGAGCAATGTATTATGGAATAAATACTTTTTAGGAAACATTTACCGAGAGAAAAGTATTTTTCATCGCAATCCTTTTCAATTGATGTGAATCTTTTTGAAAGGAAAAAAATAAATTTCCCTTTTAAATGGTAATATTTTTATCGAATGTACAACTTCCTTTGAAAGAAAAGGATCCTTTTGAGTGGAAACAATTCCTACCGGGAAAATATTGAAATGGAAGTACTTTAATTTTAAAACACATCTTAAAATATTTAATATTTTTGGCTAAGAGAATATTGTTTTAGGGTGTCACAATGATCAAACACAATGACGCGAAATCATGAACAAGAAGTTTTGTCCGTAAATAATATATAAGTTGGAACTTGGAATAAATGTTTTGCAGATTTCTTTTTATAAATTACATATAATATAATTAAAACAAGGTAAAGAAGTTGAAAACACTTAGAATTGATATTTTCTAAATGCAACACAAAACGTTTAGTACAAAATGTCCATTTTTTTTTTTTTTTTTTTTTTTTTTTCAGAAATGTGTTTAAGTTTGAGTTTGTATTTAACGTACGCTCATGATTTCTTATGTATACCAAATTTGACATTATAAAATAATTTTTGGAATTAAATTACTAATTAAGACAGCGAATTCAAAGGGGGTGATTAACTCAACTAATATATTACAAATCAGACTACCACTATTCAATAAAATTTCTCTTGTTACAATCAAACATTTTTATCAGCAATAAAGTTTCACATAAACGTCATTTTCTCTCGCGAGTCTCGGTCAGCCGTAGTTAGTTTGCGGTTTTTGCGAAACGACGCCGATTCGCCACGTCGAATACTTCCAATCATTGCAAACGACATTGAAGTTCAGTTTGGGTGGAGACGAAACGATTGACTTTCAGAATGATCCTCCGCGGGATTCCTAATTTATATGCAAAATTCGGTTGGATAAGGATTAGACTTGTATTCATCAAATTGGTTCTCGATGAGATAAAGCGCACATGCCGCGCGTTAAAGAGGTTGGGGTTTCATATAACTTTCCTAGTAGAAATGAAATATAGTGTGCCATATCAGTTTTATGGTTTCTATCAGGATTACATCAACAGTGCCTTAATAATGGCATACCCGACCGAGTCTATGTCAAGTCTTTATATGGCATGGAATATCAGTACTGTAAAATAACAAACCGCTTGATCCAGCCCTTACAAGGTCCACATTTTATGGCCCTGATATGGCCGTGATGCATGGCATTGTGTATGGGGTATTTGGTCCTATACTAAGTGCCACATTAGGGCCATGTAATATAGGCCCGTAAAGGGGTGGATCAGGCTGCTCGATTACGTAACGTGTCAATACCTTCTAGGTCCCTAACATGGCCTTGATAAGGCTGCTTGATTGTGGTTTCAATAACCATTACGATGAAAATACGCCGAAAAACGTATCCCATTGAATACTACTCTCAATATCCAATTTCCATATCAACCTTTCCTATTTAGCAATACTGCATATAACTTATTAGCGAAACCCGTCGAATTTACGTGTACTGTTTTCATTTAACCAAGGTTCGTTTTGTATTCGATATTACACCCGCACAAGTTTGCGTAAGTTTTGCTCAGGTTTACGCGATATCAGCGCGTGTTCACTGAGTCGAATGAACGTTGCGAGTTTAGCATGTGTTATATAATATACGCCAAGTTTGCACGTTGCAGCAACGTTGTCTATCGATGTCTAAGTAATTAATATTTCGTTTTAAAATACGTGCTTTGTTAGCATTATGAAACTTTAAGCAATATGAATACTTCATGTAATATTGCGAAAAAATTGATAAAAGTTTTGAAGATGTATTTTTTCACTTCGATTAAAAAAGCAGTTTGGAGTGATTTTAATTAAAACGTGACTTTCAACGATTTTCATAATCACGTGAAATATCTTTTTCAGGTGAAATCTTCACAATTTTTTTTTTTTTTCTTAAGATATATTTTTATTTCCTTTCGGTGGTAATTTTTATGAAAACATTGTATTTTTATGTGTCATATTTTCATCTACCTTTACTTTACTCGAGCATTAAATTGCTTTTTTTTCCTCCGTCAATCCCTTGGCGAATAGCTATTTAATTGTATAATGCAATACTGCTGGTGACAGATCCATCTACATAATTAATAACTCAAGTTCTGAACATTATTAGTAAAATCTAACTGTCCTAATGCATTAAATGTACATTAAGCATAAAACAGTTTATGTACACTTGATATATTAACGCTGTAATAACTACGAAGTTAAGTTTATTTCATTATTTTTAATCAATAGTAATTACTGTGATTAATTTATATGTAGGTAAAAATTGAATTTTCATTCAAAGATTACTTTAAATTGTTAATATTTTTCACGATTTGAAAGAAATAAAATATTTTAGCTTTTTTATATAAAGAAACTAAAACAAATTATCTAAAACAAAATAAAGATTATTGAAAATTAGTTTGCAGCTGAAGTTCTGATATATTATATAAAAATATTTGTGCCCGCAAAGAAAAATCAGTTGACTGGATTTTTTACAAAATTGAGTCAATATTGATTTTTCTTAATATCGTATTTCTATTAATTCTTCGTTCTATCAGATCGTAATTGCAACGATTCATCACATTTCAAAATTTAAAGGAAAATTAAAATCACGAAAACTTCCTTATTACATGGAAAATAAATTCTTTAAACGCGTTTGTCTCGATTTTACCATCAATGCAGTTTCCTGTTTTTTCCTTGAGGTCACAGATATATTGTATGCATTTATTTAAATATGAATAAATGCATACATATGAATGTTAATTTATTTGGTTTATATATAGTTTCACAGTTACAGTGACTACCAACAAATAAACAAATTTTATTAGACAAAACAGTAATTTGAATTGTGTGTAAATAAAGTGTCTCAGAAATCATCCTAATTTTGCAAAACATACATCTTCACGAAGTATATTGCATTTTCGTCGCCGTCACCATATAGAGTCATACGTAATCCGTTGTCATAACCTCGAAGCAACCTTGTCGTGGAGACGCCGCCACGCTACCGTAAGGTTGTTTCAACTTTGCTGCAACGGCGGCACAAAGGCGTCGTATACCGCAGCGAACCAACAATATATAGGACTGTCATGGAAATTGCACACATGCCACACGTCTTCCGCACGCGACACCGCGCTGCGGTAGGGACATGAAATACACAATTGTCTACGATTCCATATTACGTTTCACGATTTGACCCATTTATTATCGTTTCCGTAAATCACCCGAACCCATCCCTCCCCATCTCGGGCACTTGTTTCGCTGTACTTTTTCACGCGAAACTTTAATTTCAGATAACCATTCTGTGTTTCGTTCTAGCTAACGCATACATATACGTATACAGACAATTTTCATCAATGTCGATAACGCTCGTTCGTCAATTTCGGGCCAATTCAATCAGAACGGTATTTGCCTTTTAGCGCGATGCCAATGGCCTCTGACGTGACCTGGATTTTAATGACCAGTTATTAATTATTCTATGTTCCGCGTATGAATAATTCTGTACACAAATTTTATATTTGTAGACATTTTTTTCTTCGTACACTTATAAAACTATATATTTTATTAGAGAAAGAACATGCGTGAAGTTGGTTACATGACAAAGTGCTACGAGATTTCGACTTCGTCAAATTTCGAGGTACAAATGTCAGAAGTTAATTTTTTTCTCTTTTTTTTTTGTTATTTTTTAAAATATTGTTTCGTTCAGAAAGATATTCGTTCTTGGAAACAATAAATCAAGACATTGAATACATAATTTCTTTATTTATATCTTTTGCATTTTGTTCTTCCTTCTTTATTTTTCGTTTCCATTTAAACCGAAGTATCTGTTTTTAAGAATGCAATAATTTTTACTCTGTTGGGTCAAATAACGTCCACGTTTGTGATCTCGAAATCTTTATCAAGACCAAAACTCGTGACATTTTGTTACATAGCAAACTTCACGCGCGTAGAATAGGAATATTTTTTTCTTTGCAATCCTATTCAATCAATGTAAATCCTTTCGAATCAAAAGTAATATTTTGAGAGGAACAGAATACATTTTCTTTCAAAATGGTGGTATTTTCACCGAATGATCAACTCCATTTTAAAAAAACATGATTCTTTTAAATCATCCTATTGAATAAATAAACAAATTTTGAATGAAAAAGATTTTTTTGGAAATCGTTGAAATTGTTAAAATCCCTTTTAATTGAAATGAAAAAATTTAGCCGAAATGGATATTTAAATAGTGTAAGGAAGCTACTAATCTCGACTGAAACCTTCTCCTCCATAGAGTTTCACGCTCGGATAAATCGATATACCCGCGTTTCGTTGGCACAATGCATTGCGACTCAAGTCGGACGTATATGTGACACATGATTATTTTGCGCAGACAGCTAATATCTCATTGAACGAGCGAGCGAGCACCGCGGCAAGGTTTAACGGCCGAAGTTGGTGCGATTCGCCCGCATCATCGTCGGTTGTTTCGTTTTTGAGGCCCGAACTGTCGGGCCGTGACGAGAAGTAGCTCGTTATGCGCGGCGTGACAACCGTGCATCGTGACAGCTCGTTTATGATGCAAATCGCGCGCGCGCGCTTTCGCGATTGAGTGCAACTGCACAAACGCTCTCGCTCCTCTGCCGGATAATTAGCGCGCTATTCTCCCGTGAAGCATCGCTTAACCGTCCCGATGCTTTCGAGCCCGCTTGATCCGCGCGGCTGATCGATGCCGGCGCGTCAGACGAGACGGGCGCCGAGACAGAACGGATATGGCCTCTCCGCTCTAGGGCTGCACAATTTCGCCCATCGATTTAGCTTCGCCTTTAAAAAGCGACCCGCCGCCGACGCGAATTCGCGAATCAAACGAAGGACAGGCTTTATACTGCTTCCGGAGTTGGATTTTGCGAACATTTTTACCACACGGAAACAAAATCAGACGAATTTAGTAAAAAAAAGTTGTATGAATTTAGTACATCATGATTCTATAGAATATTACTTTCAAAAAGCAAACAAAAGTATCATTAAACGGTACAATTAAAGTATTATCTAGTGTCATACTAAAAAAAGGGTAGAACTCCTTGTAATAATATCGAAATATTTTCGCCATTTTAGTTTTTAATTTTAATTTCCCGTTGTTGTTGTTGTTTATACTCATTTTGCTTGGAGTTTATTTACCAATGTGGTACAGAGTTTTCGCAAAAGTAGGAATAAGCCACACCCTATTTAGTTGCAAAGTCTGGCTACATTTACATTTGCAAAATGATTTTACCAAGCTGGTTAAACTCTGAGCAAAACTGGTGTGCGAAGTAGTGTGACTTTCTGTACAAATAAAATATAGTTTATTGGTTGGTAAGTATTTCGATGAGATTTTGATAATTCGCATTAAAAAAACAATAATACCTTACAGTATTTTTTGCGCATATGAAACATTCTGATTTAAAAAAATTTTACAGTTGAAACGGGAGGTTTGTAATTGTCAAACTCTGTTTTGTGTTTTAAAATTTGCTCAAATTCAAACAAATCATTATGTGTAATACATCCGTCTTTACAAATGCTTTTGTTTTTGCACTTACAATGTTCTTCAATCTACTTGCCGTGTATATTCTGCTTTCATTGACAAATGTAATGTGCATTTCGTTCAAAGCACGACTGATTTGCAATTCATTACGTGATTGTTTCACTTCCAATGAATCTAAAATGTGCCAAATTCTTAGATCTCTCGCTATAACTGCATTATACCATGCTGTGACATGATTTGTCTTTACGAGATATATCTCTTGAAATTCATTTATTCTGCTTCAATTCAGTATTTTGAGGAGTGTATTTACTGAGTATACAAATGTATTCGTCTTTAAGTTTACATTCGACTTTTTCACGTTCACAATTTATTGCGTTTGATATTCTTTGTTAAAAGAATAAAAAAGGAAAAAGAAATGTAATCAATTTTTGACAAATTGTAATTACAATACCGTAATTATAATTTATAATTGTATTATTAAACATTGTTGGAATACTTATATCTGACAATAAAAAGACGACTTTGCAAATAACAAAAAAATATAAACGCAACAACCAATTAGACAAAATAAACATTTTCCTTTTTCATTTTGTTATAAATCTAATGTTTCATAAAGATAACAAAAGTTGATATATTTTTTAACAAAAAGTTTAGTTGTTTTATTTGAAAAACGTCATAACGAATTTACATGAAATCATGCTATTGTATCATGATATTTTTATATTTTTTTGTAATTACCCGCACGGAAAAATTCAATCTGGCAATGATCTGGCAATGATCTGGCAAGGAGTCTGGCCCACACTAATTGTCTAACGGAATCCGTCTGACATTCGTACGGCAAGTAGTATGGCAGTTGTCTGGCAACATATCTGGCGAAAATCTGGATTTGTTCCGCGAGCCGTACTATTGAAACATGATCATTTTTTAAATAAACAAATATTTAATTAACAAATTTTTCAATGATTATTACTTTTACGCTATTTAGGGTGTTACATAGTCTTACGGGAGCCTATATATATATACATATATAATTTGTATGCAATGGCGTAAAGAGCGTAGTATCATTAATAAATGAAAAACTTAATAATTGAATATTTATTTATTTAAAAAACAATCATCTTTGTCTAGTACGGCTCGCGGAACAAATCCAAACTATTGCCGGACTCGTAGCCAGATAACTGCCATACAGATGCCAGACTAATGCCAGACTTATTCCGTCAGACAATTAGATCATTGCCAGATCATTGCCAGACTGATTTTTCCCACGCGGGTAACAACTCAATTGTACAATTTCATTATTGCTGTTAAAATGGCTCGTATTATCGTGTACAGCTTTTGTTCGAAGCGAAGAAAAATGCAAACATAACGTGAAACTATTTATTTCGCCCGAATTTGAAATCATACGAAAAATAGCTTGGTCAGTCAATGATTTATTCATCTTATTAATATAGAATTTAACTTTGAGTGTATAAATTACGAGTCGAATAAATATTCAGTGTATGAAAATTGGAACTACCGTGCCAAGTTTCTGTTCAATTTTTTCATTATATGTAAATCTTTTATTTTTCATGTGCATACTCGATATTTCTCGTTCAATTAAAATAAAAATTGATTTCATTTTCTCTTACATCAGTTTGATTTATCGAATTTTTCTTATTTCAATTTTTTTTCTTATTTCTTATTTTAATTATAATTCTTTATGCATTAATATTTGTGAAAATTAAGAATTAAAAAAAAAGGTTGATATATCGTCAAGCGAAAATAAAACAAGTACTCGAGTGCCAGCTGTGAACCAACTGCGTTAAAATATCGCCAGGATTAAAACATATTTTTAAGCCGCGGTATTCATTTTTCCGCGAGAATGAAAAGCAACTACAGCACAGCTAGTCAATTTTTAGTAAACTGAAATGAAAATATTCGCTCTTGTTTACGTTCGGCCTTTCGCCTATTTAAAATGCAATTTAATTATGACGTCGTCACACGTTTTTCCATGGAAAAAAGCAAATATCATGTTGTAATAGATTTTGCAAACAAAATCTGGTAAAAACAAAATTATAAATAAATAGAGATTCTCAAAACTCATGATTTGAAAGAAAATTAGTTAAATTATACTTAAATCAAAACATTGTTTTTCTTTTTTTTTTTTTTTTTTTTTTTATTTTCACTTACAGACACTTTCTCTTATACACTTCCCCTATCCCACGAGTCCTCCCTACACCTCGTATGCCGCCTCCCGCCTGAAAAAAAAAAATTATAAACAACACCGATGCTGCACTACTAAGAATTCAATCCTATATCTACAGATGCATACAACAAACAAAGTATCGACACTATGATAG
>JABFOV010006661.1:0-10376 GCA_022817685.1 Aradophagus sp. ZL-2020
CACATATTGAGTTATTACTAAATTTCCAACAAAGTGACAAGTTTATTTTCGCATTATTTCAAATATCGGTTATATTCTTTTGTGTATTGAGGACAAGTTAAAAAAACTATTTTAATATACTATGTATGTATGAAAATGAAATGTTTCAAAAGAATCGAAAACGGATTTTAATTTTTGCGTGAAAAAGGATTCAATAGTCACCAAAATTAATTATACCTAAAAGAACTGAAATTGTAAGAACTGAAGCAAAATCAACGAAACACATCTACTGCATTGTGAATCTGTCGATCGGAAACGTGACTTTCACGATTTCCTGGTTTCGACGCTATTCATACTTGTTCGAACATCTACTCTCTATTAGGTATGAAATTTTAGTTTAAGCTCGACATAAAACGAAATATCGGTAAAGATTTTAAAGTACTTTTTAATGTAATTATTCACAGCACTAAAAACTCATGTGTCTCATGTTTTACATTGGAGACACCAAAAGTATCTCAATTCCTTACAAATGAGATGCTTTTGGTGTTTCAATCGGTAAAATGTTTTGAAATGAGAAGCTTGGTTTTACGTGAATGTAATATATAAAACTGGTTGATTGATAACGCAATTGAATTTGTGTTAGTAGCTATATATTGACGTAATAAAGTTTTTTATTAAATTTTATTGAATCTCGAAGAAGAAATTTTACATATTGATTGGCTGTTGAGTAGAGTAAAATTCAATTAAATTATACATTTATTTGATAACGAAAACAAAAAAATTCCTGCAAATTGTACGACGATTCATTGAATACATCGATCATTTAAAATAACAAATTCAATTTGCAACAAATTGAAAGGATTATATCTTAATTAAAATGTCTAGCGAAATTATTATAAATCGGATTTATATTATGATATAATAATAGATAAAGTATTATTACGATTCATAATTTACCGTTGTTTGAAATAATAAACGTATCTTTTGAGAAGCTACAAAGAATTTCAACAAATGTTTATTTCATCGTTTCGCTGAAAGTATTGTACGTATGTTTTCGCTTTGACGATTATCAGTTATAAACATTTCTGTCAAATTTGTTTTATCTTTATATGTATTATTTGTCTGTTACCAATTTTTTCTTATTATGTAAAGCTTTAAATAATAGCAACGTTTACTTATTATTAAAAAAACATTTTTGTGAATATTTTTTTAAATTACTGGACTGGTGCAATTGTTCACATTAATGATATCGTTATTTTGCTATAACTTTCTTGCAAAGTATTGTAGTTTTACTACCTTTTTTCAAAATAATTCTTTCTTGCAGTTTCGTTCATTTTTAATCAAAATTTAAATTAGAATATAAGTTTACGCAGCATGAAAATGCAAAAGTAAATTCAAATTATGTTGTGCCAAGTTAAATTGTTTATTTTGCATTTGATCTATTGTAAAACAATGAATGCTTTTTTAATGCATTTTGCAGTTTACTTTGGATGCACTTTGCAGAGAAATGATTACAAAGTGATTTGAAATCCATATTAGTTAAAATTTAAATCTGCTGAATGCAGAAGTATAATTAGTAAAGAAGTACAATATTACAAAAATTGATCTGTTCAAGTTTAATTACTAAATCCCGTAGTGCTCAAATTCTTGTAGCGAATTCTTGTTAAATTGAAATATTATATGCATTAAAGTTGGTGATTAGTTGGTAGTGTAATTACTTGTCTTATAGATTACATTAGTTGTTACTTTTCCGAGATATTTTTAATTTTTCAATAATTTAAAGTAGAACGGATATTACAGGTGTAAAAATATTCTCGTAGTACTAACTATCGCAGTGATAAGAAGCATCTCATAAAACTCTAATAAATCAATTTTCAATAACAAATGACACTTTGCATGCATCAATTCGATTTAGCTATTCAACTGTAAATTTAACGTTATGAAAAATCGTTTTTCTTTGTTGTTAAGTGCAGGACAAATTATCTCAAATAAAACTTTCTTTCACTTTTTTCTTTACAAATTGAAGCATATGCATGTAAATAAAATGCATATACATTGCTTATGTAAATGCAATTTATTTTCTCAGAAATGTTTAATTTAACATTTACTAATATTTTAAACATTTTTAATATTTGATATTGATGTTTCTATTATTTTTTTATATTCCTTACTAGCGAGTCAGAGTTTCGGTTTTTATTGTGTGAGGCGCTTTGTTTTCTAAAAACCTTGCACGAGGAAATAAAACGCACACAAGGGAGAAACAAGCACGGTTCTTTCTTTTCAGCAACAAAACTGTACAATAATTTGCACATTTGTGATTTCGTCATTCGTATGCCAATTAACCACTTTGAACATGAATGCGAAAATATTATAACTGCGCACAGTCTCTAATTCCAAAAAACGTTTCTTCAATTCTCAAATTATGAATAATCACTGAAAATTATGAATAAAATTGTGTATCAAGCCAGACCCTTTTCACCAATCCGCAACTCCAACTTCAGCCATTATTGAAAAACAACTTACTTTTCACATCACAATTGAAACAATCAACAAAATCACTTCCAAGCTCTATTAAATTCCACTTCGAAATCGCATTCAAACCGTTCCGAATTGTAACTGTTTCGCCATTTCCGGCCGAAAAGTTTGATTGCGAAAATCAGACTAAGCAACTTTGAAAACAAAAGCAAAAACAAGTGTCGCGTTTGAAAATTTTGATGCGAGGCAGGTTTTATACCCCAAACATCGAAATGTCTGAAAATGCAAAACGAAAAACAATTTTTACGCGCAAAAAGTGGAGCGGCAAATGAAAAATTGCACTGCCGTTCGAACGACGGTGTCACGTACGAAAAGGATCAACGCAATTGGACACTTGTCTTGCACGACGAAACGATCGACGGATGGCCGATTAATTGATGGCCGATTAATAAACGAGCGGCACGCGGTGGTCGCGGTACCACGCGGTTCGAAGAAATGGTCCGGACTGGGACTAGATCGAGGGATTTCCACCCTAACACCACCTGAAGCGGCAAGGGGTCCTTGGGGGAGTCTGTGCCTCTCCAGCAGAACCAGGAGCCGTTTCTATGGAAACACGCGCTCGCCACGAGCGCCGACGCACGCGCCCCGCCAAATTCATGGCAACAGGTTTGAGCGACGAGTTCGAGACACGGGATTTCTGATCTATCGATCTCGCGATACTCATTGCGAGGCCCGTATCGGCTTAAACGCGCCGCTATTCAATGCCACGAACATTTTCAATACCCCGTCTTCGCGTCACGGAGTTTACCGCGTGATTTCAATAGCAAGTTCTGCCGCGACGCAAATCGGTTGCAGCGGGGATATTATGACGACGGAAATTTCACCGGATGTATGTATAACGAGGAATTATGGTTAATGATATACCGCAAATGAATGCGCCGTGTTAATTAGTGCGCTAAAAAATGAATCAGCTGGATGAGGTAATGATAATAATTCATAATACATTGATAATGATAGCGTTCGATTTGGCTTTTTGCAATGCATTGTTTTTTGATTGAATGACAGAATTATATTATTTGGTTTCGTTTTATTGTTCGACGGATCGAATGAAGATGAGTTTTTTATTGGGAGAAATTGAGACTTATAAGCGAAGTTGTTCGTCGTTAATCACAATCCATGAGTCTATTGAATAGACGATACAAAGTTGTTTGGATATTAATTAACTGACAAGCTATCGAACCTTTCAAACTGAACTTCGCTGACGATAAGTCTTATCGATCAGATATTTATTAGAAATTAGTAAATATTGATTGAATTCATGGAAAGTCCAGTATGCCATTTGTTTCACGAGATTAGAAGTCTAGTTCAGGTAATTAAAATTATATTTGATTCAACTAGAACAGAGTGAAGCGAGAAAGTTATATAAGCGAAGACAAATAAATGGAAATTAATCCGATGTCGGATCAGTTATTTTTTCTTTAGTAAAAGTAAAATTAAAACATAAAAATAAATAGCAACCATATATTATATACAATATATTTTCTATGGAGAATTTGTAGCATATTATCATTAAAGCCTTTAATCGGATTTATAAAAACGTCAGCCGTATATTATATACACACTTTTATTCTTAAATAAAAAAGCTGAATCTCATTATTTAACGATCTTTCGTTTTGATAGAACAATTTTTATATAATCTCATTGAAATCACTCGGTTAATAAATTTGACTTAATTTAAATAATGAATTGATGATGGAACCATTCAGATTATTTTGTTTTCATTTCAATTTATCAAACAAGTTCGAAGACTGAATAGTTAGTCCTTATTTCTTTACAAATTATATAGAACGGAAGAACTGTTCACTTGGAAATATATGCTAACAATTTGTGCGGCAACGGATTTTTGTATATGGTCCTTAACAGGCATTAAAATACGACGTTTCAACTCGTAAAACAAGCTTTCACCGAAAATCAATTTACTTAATTCTTCTTTTTTTTTATCCTTTTTTTTTAAGATAAAATCAATATTTATATTATTTATTTCAATGTTAAAACTTGTGCATATTTTTGAATCTATATATTATCCGAAAAATGCTTGCTTTGAATCATAAAACGCCACTTTCTGCAGACATTGCCGCAATCGCGACAAACAATTATTATTCGCGAGGCCACAAATATAACGCTTTGCAATAACTATGAACCACAGAAAGACCTTGCGTCCTTCGAACGTTGTACGCGCTTCTGATATAGCATTGTAACTTGATTTTTGTGGTTGAGAAATTGAGGTTGAGTATCGTTTTGCCTGCTTATTTATTGATGCTGTATAGGGCATCATTTAAATTTATCAAAGTGATCGATACAACAATTGCCTTAGACAGCTATCTGGTCGATGTTAATAAACGACTTGTTAATAACGTCAACGATGCATGACATGTAATATATAGTTTGATTACATCAAGAGAACAAAATATTTTAGAAAAATCATTTAATTTAATTGCAAAATTACTCCATCAAAAGTGTTGAATAAAAAAAAAATCAAAACTACAATCGAGTATTTTTGACGTTGAAGATCGGAAACAATTTTATACAAATTGTGATCTTTTATAGGAAAGTTAAGATATACTTTTCGTTACTTTTATAATGTCATTTAATATTTCAGTAACAAGTTTTGGATCGCTTGTAGACGTATCTCTACTTTGCTACATAGGATCGCTGTTTTTATAATACACTTTTCTGAATATGCCACATTCAATTCAATTTAATGTGCATTTCATTATTTGAATAATTTTCTTGCAAAAAATCAATTGCAATATCACACTATAGATAATCGTAGAACACTTGTGCGTAAATTTGACCAAGTCCGCGCGGGTCGAACACGCTTCTTCGTTTGCACACGCACTTGTGCCTGTCAAATACCAATCCACGTGTAGTGTGCGTACGTGTGAATATACTGCAAAGATACTACAGAGTAACTGAAGCCTGCTATCAGGCGTCCCACAGCGAGCGAACCCTGAAGGCCAGAGTTTATTAGCGCAACCCCTGTTAGTCTTGGCTTTAAACGTACCTTTTATCCGGACAACTTTTTCCCATTAAATTCATTCATCAAGTATTTTTCATTGTCCTTTGTTTTGTCACATTTCGGAAAATCGTTTCTATCTCTTTCTCAGAAAAGTATCTTTGTTACATTTTCATATGTAACATATAAAAGAAAACTTTTGTAAATTAAATGCCATTAGATCAAATTTTTTTGCTATATTTATAACGTGTTAAACGTAAGAAGAATTTCATGAACAATTTATCAAGTTTTGGATAATGGTTTGAAAGATAATTGGTGATTGTTATATTTTAGTTGTACCATTGTTGGTATAAAATATATATAAAAAAATATATATTTTGTAGCGTCGACATTTGTGCCTTTTATGCTGCTTTAATTTGACGTCGGACCCCACAACCACATCGCACATGATACAGAAAACATAGGGGTGCCCCCAGCCATGGCTAATGTCAGGCCGCCTGTTCGTATAAGCAAAACGTGTGCCTCAGATATTAAGAAAAATGAGAAAAAATAAGCGCCGTGCATACGTCGATACACGCACAACTCACTGACTCTTTAAAGGACATACGACATTCAAGTCACATGTTGCGTGCATCGCCCTTTATTTCTAAGGACTTTGTCTGCTTTGTATGTCAACGGGAAAATTCGTTTTCACCAACCATTGAATCGAGCAATACGTTCTAGAATGACTTTCTGTTATAAAAATATGTTTACTTGAATAAGGGTGCATTTGAAGTAAACTAATAAGTTTATTGTTTGTTCACTATTAAAACATTATTTTTGACTCAGGACTTTTTGATTCGTAAAAATGTCCAATTCTGAGACGAAATTGATACGTTTTGCTTCAAAATGTAAAATTTTGAGTAAAAATTCAAATTTCTACGTCACAAAGAGTTTTAAGAGTGTATATTTTGTATATTTCATACCATTGTTTCATAAACAAACAAGAATTTCTTTATACGTCAACAAAATTTACATTCTTTTTTTTACACGAGCTAATATAATTGTAATTAAAATTTAGACGTTATTGCTTTTTCTTTGGGGTTTCACTTGCTCGTAAAGTCGGATATCATAATTCGATTTATCAACCAAGTAAGAACAAGGGGCAACTGGCCTGTTACCAGTCTGTGAAAGCGCCATATTTACGGGAGGATCAATGACGTTCAGTTTTTACGATATACCAATATTAACTGCAGTTTAAAAATAGGTCGTTATTTATTGATTGAATCCATAAAAACATTGTTTCTTTATTTATCATTTAACAACATCACCATAAACGATATAGTTCAAGTAAGAATATCATTTAATCCAAATGAGAAAGTAAAAGTCAGACAGTGCTCAACAATGTAATAACTTCTGCGTTGATTTTGCAACAAACAAACAAAATAACATTCTTATGATAATATTCTTTAAAATATTTTAATATATCTTAGAACAATTCAAATCACATTCAACATACGCACTCAACAATAGTCCAAAAAACAAGAATCGGAATGTATTTAAAAAAATTCCAAATTAATCGAAAAAATAGTTCTTTTTTGGCATTATTCTTGTAATGTAATAATAATTGTAATGATTTTTGAATGACATGATAAATCGTTTAATGAACGCATTCGGTCGAGCATTTCTGACTAACAATCGTGAAGGAAATACTTTGCTTTGTCACGTCCCGAGATGAAAAAGGAAGTGCGGCGCTAGTTACGTACTAAGAATGAGAAAACTACACTGAGAAGGAAACGTTAGTGCTACACAGGTACGGAACGAAGAAGCAATTTTACCGGAAATAAAGACTTCGTGTCACTTAAAACACGCAGGAAGTCCAATTCGCTGACTTTATACAAAGTTTATTCTTGTGTTCATCGATGCATTCTCTTCGTTATAAATCAATTATTGATCAACAAAAAGCCCCTTTGAACGTAAAAATTGAAATGTAGCTTCTACTATATTGTTGATGGAAAAAAATTGTTTTTGCGAATTAAGCAAAACGATATAAAGATGTGTCGAATTATTAGATTATTAACTTTACTTTCCAACCACTTTACGTCGGTCAAACTAATTAGAAGTTTGAAATTTGAAAAGATTACAGAGTGCAAAAAATAACTGTTCTACTTATTACACGGAAAAAAGGTTTAGAAAACAACAGAATCTTTTATTTACGATTTCGACAATGGAGAGATTAAAAGGTTCGACTGTAATTCTTTAATCGTGAAAATATGAAACTAATCGCATACAAATACGATATTCAGGCGTTTCAAGTTATAACGCATTGTTTCGACATACAATAATATACAAGCCGTATGCATCGCGTTGCAGTAAAATTATGTGCATTTAAAATCATCGAAAATCATGGAAGTGAAAAGCCGAAAGATAACGGAGGAAAGTTTATTACGTTCGAACTGAGAGACAATGCAGCAAGACTAAGAAAGATCACTCGCCTCAGGGACGTAATTAAAGTCCTTTGGTTGGCTGCGAGCTTGCCGCTCCAAGCGGACGTAGTTTTCAGATCCTGCCGCCAACGCCAACCAAGTCTACGGTATAATAAGAAACAGTGGACAAGCGAAGAAGACATGAAGAAGCGCGGTGCTGATAAACTACAGTACTGCGGAACGACGCTTCGCAAACGTTACCGGACTGATGAAATCGCTTTTTTCGCATATCTCGTATTATTGTTCGCGGTTCAACGCGATTTATTTCCGTGTTAATACCAATCAAAATATCGTTACACCATTTAGCGTATTTTACATTCTTCGACGAAATACTAATTCCGACGAACATTCAATTTCTTTTTCTATAATTCCCTGTGTTTGAAACGAATATTTCATTTCAACATTAAAAATGAAACAACAAATTACGATTTTATTCTACAAATAACGTTGAAGATAAAGCGCCATGATATTGAATTGGCACTGAAAACAAATTCATTTACCTTATCTTACGTTGAAAAGTTTGTATAAAGTATATTCAGAAAAATGCAAACCAGATAATTATTTAAATTTTGATTTTATCTTTCGTACAATTTATCGGTTGATTGTTAAAGACTATAGTTATTATTTTATGCCGACGTTTTATTGTTTACGTATAGAGAAAAGTTGATAAGAATAAAACAAGTGATACTTTCAGAATCAGTTTGACATTGTGAGTTTATCTTCAGGTTTTTATGGTATATGTATAAGCATTGAATAGAGATCTATGAAGATTAGTATATAGATATTTAACCGGAAACAACGGATAAGGGCGGAGGAGGTGGCGAGGTATAGCAAAGAGAAGGCATGGAAAAGTATGACTCTAGGTGTATTCGAGTTCGTGACTGGAATAAAGAACACCGTAATCTTACCAGAGTGCAAGATCTAATGACCGAACCGAAGCGTTCGAAATCTAATACATCGCAAACTTTGAAGTACTAATTGTGGTTCTTGGCTTCCTAATTGTTTTCGTATGCTGATTTCTTATTCAGATTCGCCAATACCAATCGCGTGTGTTTAAACAATCGAGTAATGAACTTTATGCAGATGTTACGAGTACTGCTAATTAATCGTATGATAATTGCAGATTTAAACTATTTACTTGAAATACTGAGTAATTAAGTTTCCAGCGAGATCCTAAGAAATGATCAGTTTTAATGAAGAATACTGAAATGAAAATTAAGTTGCAAAGAACTTATTGTTCAATAAATGCTAATTTCGCATATTATGAATGAAGCCGGAACTTTCTAACGTTATTTTGAAACCAAAAAATTCTTAGTTCAACATTTTAAAATTCTATTGAACAAATACCGCTTTGGATCGAGTACAATTTTTTTTAAAAAAAGGTATCAAATATTCCCGAATAATATCGAAGAATATCATGCCCTTTATTCAAATAACATGACCGCTTCAAATATATTACGCTCACTTTAGAAGAACATTTCAAGCATTTCAGTCATGGAACTTTTTTCTTTTTTTAAACTCTTTCTCATCTATTTATAATGCAAAGTGTCCTTCGATGATCACCCGTAATTGATAGAACCCAGCAAAGATACATAGAACACCCATCGCTGATTGCCCGCCATAAAATACAATGACTGTAAAATTGAAAGTCATTTGCATCCGAATTACTCGGAACAGATTTTTTATGACACGGCGAGGCCCACGCGCGGCTACCTGCGGTCCTGTATAACGATTTTCTCTGCCGACCCGTCTTGAATTTCGTTGTCAAATTGCAAAGCGATCCGCACGCGCTTGTACCGTCGGCAGTGTGTGCAAACGAACGCAAAGAAGGAATGTAAAGGAGGAAAGAAGAGGGAAGAAAAAAAAGCAACGGAGACTCGCCGTGTCATGCGGACCGGCCCCACTTGGTTCTGTCAACTTCGAGTGATTTATCGTCCCTTCAACCCCTACACTTTACTACATCCCCACTTAGTTTACCCGTTGCCGCGCACTCGCCTTGCCCCGACCTCACTCGAATACTTCTGTCACTTTTTTCAGATTTCCTCAACTTGTTTATCAACTTGAACCATCGCCCTTTCGTGAATATTGATGGCTGAACGAGCCGTGACAATTATCGACCGGACAATGCGCTTGAAAAGGTGAATTTGATTCTTGATGCAGTCGGGTGAGTAAAATTACCTGCTTTCATTTTTTTTTTTTTTTTTTTTTTTTTTTTTTCATTTTTCTTTTTATTTAAATTTTTAATGTCTTAAATATTTTGATGATTGTTCAAAAATGGTTATTTCCTTATTAAATTTTCACGGTCCCACGGGACCACTCTACATCTCCTCTCTCGTCCTTCTGTTACAAAAAAAAATAATAGACCATTTCATTTACGCCCCGTTCCCGTATCATAGAACCACATCCGAGTCGAATAGATCTCTCTACTCCTCGGTCGCAGT
>JABFOV010006662.1:0-10375 GCA_022817685.1 Aradophagus sp. ZL-2020
CATTAATGCCCGCGTGTTTTTAAGCAGTAGTGTTTGTATCAGGAATGGCTGCCTAGCTCTATTTACTTATTTTTTTTATATTACTTAAAAGGAAAAAAAAGATAAAAAATACAAAAAAAAAATTTTTTTACAAATTGAAAAAAAAAAAATAAAAAAACAAATAAAAAATAAAATTCTGTTGGTATTACGTGTCGAAGACGAGTGAAACCAACATATTTATTTTTTTTTTTTTTTTTTTTTTTTTTTCGAGTTAGGAAAAATGTATTCGTTACGTCAGTATGTAATTTTTTTAACGTTTCCATGCAACACGTCAACTTTTTTTTTCGTAACATGAAGAACATAATAGTTATATATTATTGTGTAAAAGCAGAGCAAATATTTTTATAGACGTGACATGAATTGAATTTAAACGAAAATAGAGTTCTTGAGCTGGCTACAGTTTACAATGCAACCATTAACAGCTGATCTAAACTAAAAATTGTCCACAAAATTTTCATACAAACAACACACGAACGTCACAGTTTTTTGACAAAAACAAATGTACGTTTTTATGTACGATCTATTAAATACAGCATGAAAAGTAGCAAGCAAAAAATATGTTGATATAATACTGACATAAATTTTACATAAAAAAAACGTGAATTTATGCTCTTATAACGTGACACTTGTCTCGGCGCATAATGACTAATGATTAATGGGGTGAAGATTTATTGATATGGTTTTGAATTAAGATTAAGATTGAATTCAGATTTATATTGAATAAATATTGGCAAAAATGTCATTATCAACTAACACCGAATTGAAATTGTAAAATATTGAATCAACCTTGGCAGGTATTAAATGAATATCGACAAATAATGGATCAGCCTTGTTTAATATTGAATCAACATTAATAAATATTGAATCAATATTCCAAGTTTTGATCTAGCATTGATTTATATTCAGTATCGACAAGCATTGAATCAGTCTTGGTTAATATTGAATTAAACTTAATAAATATTGGATCAATATTGCAGATATCAAATTAGTATTTATTTATATTGAACCAATCTTGGCAAGTATCAAATGAATATGGACAAATATTGGATCAGCTTTGTTTAATACTGAATCAAAATTGATGAATATTGCATCAGTATTGCAATTATCGAATTAGCCTTGCTTAAAATTGAATCAACGTTGATAAATATTGAATCAAAATTGCAACTTTTAAACCAACGTTGGTTTATTTTGAATTAACATTGACAAGCATCAAATAAATATCGACAAATATTGAATCAACGTAGATAATTATTTAATTAATATTGACACATTTGTAATCGATATTGTTTTCGAATAACAATATCATCGATAGTATATTGGTTTTTGATGTAGAAAACATTTCAAAACATAATGATTCAATATACAATCAATAAATCCTCAAGTTATGGACAGATCCACATTAATTTTTATTGTACGGAAATTCTAAAAAATGTTTGTTTCATTTATATAATAAAATATATAATTAACAACAAATTGGAAATAAAACTTTTTAAATCCTTCAACATTTTCAAAATTAACGTCAACAACCTTATCGCGTAAAATATTGAAGCAAATGTTTAAGAACTTCTTTTATCACAGCACGAATTTCTCTCTCGTTCTTTTCATCAGTGTTTCATGAAACAAAGAAGACCCGACCATTTAGCCAGAAAAAAACAAGCCGTGAAATCCTTACATAAAAGCTTTGTAATTATTGCCGATCTTCTGTACGTGGACGTCGTATTTGGTATCGATGTACGGCTCGGCCGTGCAATAAGCGTTTGTCAGAGCGGCGAGAGACGCGAGGTCCAGAAATTCTTGACTCGTTTCTGCGCGGGCTTTTCCGACTCCGCCATGAGCGTGGCCCAGTTTCACTACCACCGGATAACGAGACGCGCTGACCTGCAATTTCAAAAAAGGCGAACAAAAATTAGTCGTCATTGTTACATCAGTTAAATACATGTAAAACAAAAGTCAATATTTTTGTGAAGAAAAGTCAACTTTTGGTTGAAGAAAATATTCTAAAGTTTACGTTAATAATATTTATAAAATGATAAAAGACCTGAAACTTTACGTATCTTAACTTTATAATTCACATCGTAAATTTCATTATTTCATTTCTAAGGAAACTTGCTAGTTGGTTTAACATTGGAAGACAAAAATTTAGGATCGATATTGAGTTAATATTGAACCAATATGTGGATGTTTGAATTAATTTGACTTCGATAACATCGTCACCAAATTTCAATATTGATTCACTATTTGCTAATACCAAATGAATGCTAATATAAATTTAGTATGCTGCTATTATTATAATATCTTTAATATTACGTCGATATTGATGAAGCGATCATTTGCATATTGATAAAATATCGAATCAATAAATCTACGAGTCACCAAAAATATTGAATCAGTATCGAATTTGAATTAATGTTCTCTTAAGAAAAGTATTTGTTCAATATTGGCTTATATTGATTCAATATTTGCTAATATTAATTTTCTGTTCGTTAATATTGTAAGGGAACAAGATAGTCGAAAAATATTGATTCAATATTGATGTTTTCGTTGAATAAATGTTGAATGTGTATTGCGGAATTATTGTTATCATTTTAATAGTAACATATTTAATATTGAATCAATATTGATCATATTAAAATAATATTACATTGATATCGTTTTATCAATGTTATTAATATGAGTTCAACACTGCTTCGACTTTCTATCGACATTAAATTGTCAATATCAATTCAATATTATTTTACGGCGATCAATATTGATTCAATATTGAAAACGTTAATGTTCAAACAATATCACCTGAGCAGATATTCTCACATTGATACAACATTATTTCAATAGTTCCACAATAGAGATTCATCCTTGAATGAACGTCAATATTAAGTCAATTTTTGTACGACTGTCTTCTTCTGTTGAGGTAAATATTTACACATACTTATGTTTCATGAATCATCATCTGAGGGAACAGTAATTCCAGTTCGCTATTGATTGAATATTGTAAGTGACTCAAAAATTCATTGATTCGATATTGTATCAATTTTCGAATGTCTGTTTCATCAGTATTGATTGGATATCGATATCATACTGATTCTATATCAAATAGTCACATGCATTCAACGTTAATTCAATATTAATTTAATATTGACTCAAAATTGTTGCTTGCATTCTGGATCAGTGTTAAGTTGGTGTTACAATGCGATATCGAATTGATGTCGATGATATGCATATCTGATCAATATTAACAGAGCGGACACTTCATTCGTATATCGATACAATATTGAATTAGTAACTTTTTGAGTCATTTATAATATTGAATGAACATCGAACTTGTGTTCGTGTACTTTTATGGAAATATTATTCCAATATTTGCTAATATTTATATTTTATGTATTTATACTTGTTAATAATAAAAAATTAATGTTTAAAAAAAAATTGCACAAAGAAAAATTATATTGATTGTATCATGAAAATTGGAAAAAAAGAAAGGGGAGTTTAAACTTGTAATACATATTTGAAAACTCGGTAGCAATACAAAAATAGGTACGGATTGAAGAAAGATATGAACACGCCGCGTGCTTGGATTTTATTCGACGTAAAAGGTTCACCTTAAAAACGTTAGCTCAGCCGTGGTGGGTGTAAAATCGCCTTGGGCATTCGTGAAGATGGCACGGAAAAAACTATCAACTTGTTTTAGTCGTTGAATTTCAAAAAAAGAAAACTCAGAAGATAAGAAATAAAGTGTAGAATTCATTTTCTTTACAATCGTTGGTTATTTGTTTAAAAATTAAATAAATTTGAATTGTTTACGTAAAAAAATTGTTGTGCTATGGATTCTTAAATTTTGTCTTTTACAATTAGTAATTTTAAACTCGTCTGAATTTTCAATTTTCATTCAAAATTCGGATTATGATTAATGATTTTCATTTTTTATTAAAATTTGAATTAGATTTCAGATTTTGAGTAAAAAAAATTGATTTGTGATTGAAATTTCAATTAAAATTAAAATTGCAACAATAATATTAAAACGATCAAATGTTGTTTTTAAATCAAATAAATTAAATCGATATATCGGTATTTTTTTTATGTTTCGAAATGAAATCTAAAGAATCGCGTTAAAAGTGAATAATGAATAGCACGCAACTGAAAAATTGTTTGCCATTGAAAAATCGATAATAAAACTGAGAGAGAGATGCTGTTAACCTGGCGACGTTTATAAATGTTGCAGCGTCGACTTTGTGTCCGTATGAAAAATGGCGTTTACACGGAAAAGCTCGGCCTAAAAAGCAACCGTTCGTACGTTGGTAATACAGATAATCATGTTTTTAGGGCAAAGTCACGTACAGACTACTTTTTTTTGAACGCCACAAAAAAAGGCGCGTGAGTGGTTTTTGAGGTCGAAAATGAGGTTGAATCTACTTTCCCACGAGGGCTTTGTCTTGTCTCGTTTTATTTGAGAGAATGAAGAACTGTACCAGATTAAAATATTATAAATGATTTTGCATAATTTTTCAAAATTTTTTTGCATTAAAAGTCGAAAATCAAAATTCAATGTTATTTGTAAGATTTAATATCTAAATATAATTGTTCCATATAAATTTAATAATAAGTAATAAATGAAACTAATAAAACAATCTAAAAACTACAATTTTTTTTTAATTTTTAACTAACACAACTAAAATTTATGAGATTTTGAAAATATTTCAAAAAAATTTTCAAAAAAGGAAGATTCCAAGATTGCTTGTTGGCAGTGATGAAAATTCTAGCTTATTGTTAATATAAATTTTTTTGATTGAAATGAAAAAATTAATATTTTAACCGGATAATACACGGAGAGAAGAAATCGACAAACTTTGCATTCTAATTTAGTTAATCAATTCTAATTTAGTTTTCTAATTTAGTAAAAAAAATTAATAAAATTTACTACTACTATATTAATTTAGTAAAAAATATTAGATACAAGGTTTATACCGATTTGGCATAATCTAAACTGCTTTTGCAACTCGTGGATACTAAAATGGTATAAACTGCCTGCAAAAATCATAGATAGCTATAAGTTAAATTGACATAACATAATTATCTACTCTTATTTTTTAAACTAAAAAATACGAAGACGTGTTACTTGAAATTAGCCAACGTCATAGCTAAAAATCTATCGTGATTGATTTAGATAAATCGAATCATCGATTGGAACTGGCGCGAAGATTTGAAAATTCTTAAAATGTTAGTTTAAAATTACATTTGAAAACTGGTGATTTTTTAAAATCTCAATTAAAGTAAAACTGAAGTAGTTATTACCAATATTTTTTTCTATTTTTTTGTGTAATAATGAAAAAAATATTGTACTTTTAACGTTAAAAACACGATTTTTATAATTTCGAATTAATATTTTTCTTTCGATCAGTGATAATCTATAAAACGCGCCACTTCCTCAACGACAATGATAATGCAACGATGCCAATACATACGTGTTAACAGATTAAACGATTTTTAGTCGCATTTAAATATTCACGACCCAGTGGGCGGGAAAAATGAGTAAATGTAGCTTTCGTTTTTTGTTCCTCTTATAAGCATGCATTTTTTATTGTCACGTGCCGTTTTGCCAGTATGAACTTTTTCTCGCGTCACCTCGCTAGGATTTGATTTTAATTGGGAAAAAATGACTTGCGAACAAGCGTAATTTAAGGACTGAATTTTCGTGCGAACATTGTTGGCCGGGAAATTGAAATAAATATTTCTTTGCGCGTAAACGTTTAATGAAACGATAGGGTTGAAAAAAGGCGAGCGCAAGTTCGCTCTGAAAGTTTCGACGCTTTTGTTTTAAATTTGCACTAAATTTGTAATTGTTCGCGTTATGAGTTTGTTTTACGTTTTGTTTTTTAGTTTTTTTTTTTTCAGGTTTTGTTATATTGACATAAAAATTTGAAAAGTGAAGTTTCACATAATTATTGGACTTTTTTTTAAGTTAAACGGAATTTCGTTTATGAACCTAACCTAAATTGTATTAAAATAACCAAAAAATAATTCAATCTAAAAAGTTGAAACACATGTATTTTTCTTATAAATTTAATCTAAAAAATTCGATAACTTAATCTAAAAATATACCTAATCTTTGAAAATCTTTCATACCAACTAATAATTGTTATTTAAAATGTGTATATTTTATCAATTTAACATAAATACTGTTGAAGTAACTTAAAAATAAATGAATTTTTAGCTTTCATTAATATTTTATAAACACAGATAAATCCTTCTTAATTCAAGAAATCGAAGTCTTATGAACTTAACCTAAAAATTTATTATTCCAATTTAAAAAATCTATACATACAACTTATAAATAATTAATACCCTTGAAAAGTATTTTATAATCATGAACAAATATGCGTAAAAAAGAAATGTTTCTTTTTGCAGTTATTTCCACAATTTTTTTGATTATTTGACAAAGACTACATTTGTAAATTAGCCGCGTGCAAAATTCTATTTACATTGTCATAGAGGGACATAAAATTTTTCGCTGCGGTGAAATTAACTTCTGACGTCACATTTCTGTTACACTGAAAAGGAAAAAGTTACAGCAACTGGGTGTTTAAATGCTGTTAGAAAGACATTTCCGCGTAAAATGAGTTCTTAAATTAGGTTTGAAAATTAACACCCTTTTACGGTCCATTAATTTTGTTGACTTACTTTTTAATAGAAAATGTAATATTTCTCGTCCTCAGAAAAGGGGATGTAATTTTTTTGCTCAATTGATAACAAATTTGATAAATATTGTTTAAACCTTGTCTAAACGTTGTTTAAACGTAAATTATATTTTTGTAATCGATAATTTGATTTTTGGCTTTTTTATGAAAATGGTACTATATTAAATTTATTTTATCATAAATCAATAGCAATAAATTAATGTTATAGTGTTGGGTACATTTATTTATTTGTTTATTTGTTTTAATTAACATTAATTTTTCCATAAAATCTGCATATATTAGTCATTTTTTAAGAAATATTTTAGAAGAAATATTTACCAATTTAATTTTTTAATTTTTAACAACTGCTGGTAACTGTGTTAACCTTAAATGAAAAAACAAAAAAAAATGCTAAAAATTTAGATACCTTGATAAAGAAATGTTTTTTCAAAACATACTGAAACTTAACCCGGAAATAATCCAACATTAAAAGGCGAAATATATTACGTGCCCCTTAAAAATCATTTTTTACTTGAAAAAACGCATTGGATTAATATAAC
This sequence comes from Aradophagus sp. ZL-2020, assembly GCA_022817685.1. Classification (NCBI taxonomy): domain Eukaryota; kingdom Metazoa; phylum Arthropoda; class Insecta; order Hymenoptera; family Scelionidae; genus Aradophagus; species Aradophagus sp. ZL-2020. Next base: position 7,268 of record JABFOV010006662.1, read on the forward strand.
CTAAAAATTAAATTAACCTTAAAGTAAATTTGGATCTTTGAAAATAACTTGATTTAAAATAAAGTCAATTTAATAAGACGAAACAATGTTTTATACCCCTAACGAACCATTTTTATTTAATAAAAATTAGTCTAATCTAAAACTGAAGCTAGCTTTAGAGTAAAGGAACCTGAGTCGTTAACGAATATTTTATCACCGCAGATCATCGAATCATTCTTTTGCAATTAAAAAATGATTTCTATTTTATTAATCTGAAAATATACCAAACTAACCTAAAAATCCATTAACCTAACCCTAAAAAAATTCAAACTTTCGAAAAGTACTTTAAAATCGCAAACAACTGTTTATTTCTCCAAAAAACATTTATTTTTGCACTTTGCTCGACAATTTTCATTCGCAGGCCTCCTTTCACCCACCTACCACGTAAAAAGAAAAAAAAAAAAAAAAAACGATAAAAGGTGAAGTGAAAACGAGTCGTAGAACTCGAGTCCCAATACCGCATCAGATAAGGGCCGCGATTCGCTCTCGGACCTGTAATTTCAGCAATCAAAGGCATCGGCAACGGCCCGTCCGCGGTGCGATAGCGTAAGAACGCGCCGCCGGTGCTGCGCCCTGTCGGCGATCGGCCGCAACCGAGATCGCGCGCGCATTATCTACGCCATTAGTCTAATCAACTTCCTGCTGAGCGACCGCGTAGGTGATCCTGAGACAGGAAGGGAACGCGCGGCGAAGATGAAAGGGGGGCGGGGCTGCCGGGAGGGGGCAAGGGGGGGGGCAAGAGAGCCGCTGTTAGTTAAGGACGGCCGGTTTCTCGGCGCGGTTCGGAATTTCGTGTGCGTACCTTTTCGAAAGGCGCGCGCATTGGACGCCGGCCAAAAACGCGCCGAGTGTCATCGAGAATGAGTGTCAAAAGTCGCGAACGATTTCGCTCGGTGTGACAAAACGTTTCGCCCGGTCGACGAGAGCCTCGCTCAAGTGTCTCGCTCTTTGAACTGGTCGAAAGGTCGCCGTGAAAAGGTGCACTGCACTTTCTACTACGGTCATTTTTTTCTTACTTTTTTTCTCAACGTGTTCTTTACTTTGATTTTCTTTTTTTTTTATTATTTATATAATAAGTAAAAACAGGTTTACGTAAAATATGAATATAGTTTTATAATAAACTAGCTTTGAACGTAAAACAACGGAAGTTTGTTTGTTGTTCTTTTATTTTGTATTTATTAAATGCAGACTAAACATGTTACTCTTTCTTCAAATTATCATTATTTATATAAATTTATTTATATAAAGATTTAAATAAACTTATATAAAATGTAAATTGTACCCGACCGCGACACTGTCATTTAAAGCGTGCATCAGACGTCGATTCGACGTTCCGAACGTCGATTTGCGTAAATTAGACGTCCTAGAAGTTTTGGCGTTGTATGGCTATACTTACTTAATATGGAAATATTTATGTAGATGTAAAAAATTAATATATATAAATATATAACAAATAAAATTAAAATTAAGTTTTGTAGACGTTATATCGACATAGGTTAAACGTCGACTCAATCTTTTATTTGAGACGTTTAAAGACAATTAAATGTTATAAGGACGTTTCACAAATGTTGATTATGCATTCTATGAATATCAAAATAATGCAAACATAAAATAAACATATTATAAACGTTAATTCAACTTCATAATAAATTGATGATAAACTTCAAGAAAAGGCGATATAATATCGTGTTTTTCAATTTGAAATAAATGAATTTTTCGAATGTTTATCCAAAAAGCGTCGCTTTTGCCATTGTTTCTAAAATTTTCATCAGTCTTTCTCGACGCACATACAACGTACGCGCTTTAATTGCTAGCGTCGGCCTTGAACGTGCTCCTTCTCGATCCTGTTCTGACTATCGATACCCGGCATCGCATATGTAAATATATAAACAATAATGATATCATTCCGCGAATACGAGTGTCATAACGTAACCAAAATGCCATTAATCATGCGAGATCTCCTCAATCGTACCGACAGAACAAAAAGTACGTTTTCCGTGTTCCTTGTTTTGAGAGAAGACTAAAATATGTAAACAAAACAATACGTGATCAATAAAATAAAGAAAAATCAACACTAATAACAACAACAAAAACAACAGTAATAATAACAATAAAAGTAATAATAACGATGATGATAATAATAACAACTATTATAGTAACAATAGTGATAACAATAATAGGAAACAAAATATAATCAAATAAGTAAACAAAAATAGTATGTATTTACTAATCTGCAAGTGTTTATGTAAATAGAAACCTACGAAAGGTTGGAATACTGAAACAAAACAATAAATGAATACAAAACAAGAGACTAAGAAAAACAATAACAATAACAATAATAATAAAAAATAGAATAAATGCAAACAAGTAAATAAAAATAATGTTTGTTTACCAAACAGCAATTGTTTATGTAAATAAATATCAACGAAGATTCAAAAACCTAAAAATAACAATTCACAATTACAAAATACAAGAGTAATAACAACAACAATAATAATGATAGTAATAGTAATAGCAATAACAACTGTAGTAGTAGTAGTAGTAGTAGTAGTAGTAGTAATATTAACAAAGACAATAATAACAATAAGAATGTACACAATGAAAACAAAAACGTGAACCAGAATAAAATCAGTATCCTTCTTAAAAAAAGGAGTGAAACGCCTTAAGTTGGCTGTGGAATTATACCCTTTGTTGACCGTTTATTTCAAATCTGATTGGATAAAATGTTGGTATAATTCAAACCGTTCCAATTTTGAACGTGCAAAAACGTTTGACAGTTCGGCATGTAACCCTATGTGACAGCCGATACTGGTTATAATTTTTCGTTAACAATATAGTAAAGACAAAGAAAAATATAACGTAAGAAATATTGAACAACGCAGTTTATTTGAATTTTGAAAAGCAAAATAATTGGATGTATCCGATATGTAACTCTGTTTCAGTAAATATTTGTAATAATTTCATCATCTCAATATAATAAAAAGTAAAAGTAATGCAAAAAATGATATTTTATGGGAATAATAAATTACAAAATGACATGGTTTTGCGCGCGCGAAGCGCGCGTATAAT
>JABFOV010006664.1:0-10370 GCA_022817685.1 Aradophagus sp. ZL-2020
AACTTGTTGTGTCGTACATATGTTGCTTATCATTGGGTCAGTTGCGCGAAGAGTCATTCTACATATATTTCCAGTCATTTTTATGATTTATATATTATATTTCGCGTCCAACACGACATCCTTTATCACTTCCTATCGTTATGTTTCAGTGTTTTTTTTATTTTATCATAATTTTTTTTTTTTTTTTTTTTTTTTTTTTTTTTTCTCTTTTTTTTTTTTTTTTTTTTTTTTTTTTTTTTTGTAATTTTGCTTTTGTTTTCACTGGTGCCATTTTTCGTGTGACGACGAAAAATAAAGTGCCGACAATGAACGATAAAATGATGTGCGAGTGCGTCTGAAATAAACGTAAATGATTCGCGATGAAGACGCGTTAATTAATATTTCAATACATTGTTAACGCAAACTGGCATGGTAAACTGTATTTGTGTTATTCGCAAATATATGTTGCGGTTACAGAAGACTATCTTTAACATGAAATAAAATAAGTCATATTTTTTAATAAACTAAATTGAATTAAAAATGTATAGATATATCCCATTATATTTCCCATATTTGAAATGTTTTTTATTTAAAATATTTAACATGTTTTTGCAAAACCGATTTTATTTTATTTTTAAATATTAATAAAAAAAATTAAAAAACAGTGTAAATTATTACTTAAAATAGAAGGAATGAAAAATGTCAAGTACTAAATGGTAGAAAAAAAAAGTTATTCTATAAACGATTCGATTAAAGTAAAATTTAATAAATTATAGAATGAATGCATTATTTCGTTAAGGTATGGTGTTCCAAATTTTAAATTCAATAAAGTTTTTTATTGACTATTATATTATCAATTTTACATATTTACACAATTAATGCCTTGATATTTTTTAAATAATTAGTTTTTAATACGCTTCACTTTCGTTAATAAATAAACATCTTTTTTAATAGTGAACGGATTTTAATTTCGATCGAATGTTTTAAAGTTTAATTTTAACTTTAACGTCGGACGTGTAAATTGTGTATTCAATAAAATACAATTTATAACGTTAAAAATTAAATGGCTCTGTGTATATGCTTTCAAATGCAGAAATTAATTTTTATCGTGCGAAATTTCCCATACCCACTTCCGTACAGGAAGTTGTCCAATTATTAGATATAGATATATTTATTTACTATTGATAATTTTTCGTACATTATTCAATTTATTAAAGTAAATTCAAGTAATGAAAATTGATTTTCAATAACGAGTAAAAGTCTTCGAATAAAAACATTCTATTACACATGCATTAATTATAAGATGACGTCATTTTGCCAAGAACCTATTTATTCGCCCCTCATTAATAATGCAACCAGCACAGTGATATTTGTTGAAAATAAAATAGTTTTAAAACGAATGTTTGCTGTCTGGCCTTGCAATTTGTTTTTTGCTAATAAAACGGACATTCACAGTGAGCATTTTTTTCTTTATTATCGGATGCTTGCATTTTATGGACAGTGTTAATATCAAAAAATTTTATGAATGATACACGCAAATACTTTGATAATTTTCAAACATTTTGTGAATCGCTCAAAATGATTAAAACTCATTTTTGTTTTATTCTTCGAGAAGTGAAGAAACTGATCTAAAAAAATAATTTAAATGTTTTAAATAATAATGTACGAGGATCTCAATTTATTGATAATTTACAGTTGACCATTAGTTTGCAGCAAATTTTGTGCGATGTTTTTAATTTCCCGAAACACATTTTTTCAAGTTTGAATTCGTTGATGATAAAACGCTTGAAAGTTTCTTCACATTGGAAAACGGCGGCAGCAGCGGCTCCAGCACAAGCTGCAGGCGGGGAAGGGGAGCAGGAAGAAGGAAGACGGAGAGCGCGCGCGTTCGTTGATTCGACACGATTCATATACGTTCATTACGAATGCATACGAGCGCGTTAGATTGTACGTTAGTGCCTTGTAATAAAATATTGTAATGGTGGCCTACTTCTGCGCCGCTCGGCGTTATATCTCCCGCGGCATTCTTACGAAAGAAAGAGCCGCTTCGGGGACGAGAACGTTTATTTATTCTACGCCGCGCTGATAATGGCGTCGCGACGCGGGCCCGCGAGGCGTCTTGCTCGCGGGACCCCGACGCGACGCGCGCGCCACCTCGTCAACCCCCTCCCCCCTTTTGCACCCGACTCTTCTTTCTTCTCACATCTTTATCTTCGCGTTTAACCACGCGCTTCCCTTATCAACTTTACGATGCCTTCGCTTCCTTTGCCGGCTTATTTCACACTCCTTTGAATAGACGCGCATCAAGTGTTTCATCGCGCGCCTTCAACCTCTGATCCGCTGTTTCGTTATTTTGACTGTTCGCGCCTTATGTCGAGCAAACAGCGATCATACTGTAGATTGATCGAAACACGTATCTTATTGATTCTTGTGTACAAAAAAATTGCTATGAATTCGAAATGCTATTGATCTTGAGAATGGAAAGTTCATTTTTAATCCATTTCGCTGAGAGACAAAGTGTGTCAGAAAAAAAATCAATATGAGATGCTGGGTTTAAGAACAATAATAATCCTTGATTCAATAACGAATTTGCGTTTTTGAACATACGTTAATGAATCAATTATTTTTCATTGTTATCATCAGGATGTTTTCATTGTTTTCATATCCAACGTTTTGTATAAATATATTGTTGATTCAACGGCATTTTTTCCCTTCGTGGAATATTTCTCGAATTATTCAAAACGTTAAACAAAAAATAAGTTCATTAAACTATTTCTGTGTACAATATTTCATATATTTTTATGAAACGTGAGTATATTCCGTGCTTTTAATACAATACTATTGAAAATTTGTCCTTAAATTGTCTCTCAATGCATACAATTTTGATTGCTGAAATTGTTCGCGGAAAATTACTTGTTGCAATTTTATTATACATACGTTTCTTTTGTTTTCATTCGTGTAGTTTTTTTTTTTTTTAATTTTTTTTTCAATTTTCTTTACTTTGATTGCTTCGTTAACCATTTCTTGTTTTTATTTCGAAAATGGAAAGAAAATGTTCAAAGAGTTTACTTTTAAAGCGGAGTAAAATGCAGTTATTATCTCGTACACAATTATATTAATAGAAATAACCTCGCGAGCGGAGTTTTATGCATGCGTTTCAATGTACGGAATTTCAGGATATTAGGGTATTAATTATTAAGACAAACAAAGTAAGAATCAGTTATTATTTTATACATTATTCAATGGTGTGTCTTATTAACTTTTAATTATACAAATTATGTAGGAAACTTGGAAATATGAAGTTGAAATTGTAGTAAAAGTACGTGCAAAGGGGGATTAAGGATAATAGACGACTTATAGGAAATTGTCCCATCAACTTGCGTCAGCTACAACCTGTGTCTATGTCGTGTGTTTTATTTATTATAATTATTATTACGACTTTTTTCGATGACAAACGCAGCAGTGCTTCGTTTCCTGTTATTAAAGTTTTCCTTTTTTTCTCGATAAATTGTTTGGCTGCATGTCAAACGTTGAAACCCTTTTTGCCTTCCTTTTTCAGCGTTTGTTAAAGGAAAGTCGGTTTAAAGCACATTTAAATTACATCTGTATTGTTTCTTTTACAACGCCGCTTGTAAACGCAAGTATTCTGCGTTTCTTGACTCACCTATCGCTCTTTTGTTTGTCATTTCACATTCTTTTTCTCCTCTTCTTCGTCGTCTTCTTCTTTATTCATATTACATTCCGCACTTCCATTATCACTTTTACGACATACCGTGTATCTTTCTTCCCTCGCGTCGCTCCTTCTCCCACTCGTCGAGCCACTTTTTCCATCTCGCACAACTTTGAACGCAGACCCGTTAAGCGTAGCATTGTACACCTTTAATCTCGTCCAAAGTATAAATATTATGCCACCGGTCTTGAACATTTTCCTCCCTAATTCCTTCGTCACGCTTTTCCTCTGCCATCGTCTAATTTTACTGCGTTTGCTCGAACACAGAGAACATTGTGCGTAAAATCCATCTTCGTTCTTGACCAATTTAATTAAGTCCCAAACTCGTATTCAACTGCGTGGTAAGTTTTCAACACTCGGTCGATGAAACAATTAAACATTCGAACGTTTATATTTGCAGTTTCGCGACATTTTCAGTGCGACACGCGTGGAATGTTATTGTTAACAATCGAAAAATATTGGATTTAATTGCAATACGGACGATAGAGTTAGAATTTACTTTAAAACTAATCGTCGAATTATGTATTAAGCATTAAATTTTATAATATTCTATGAGAAATAAATATTGTCAATATTGTTGCATGCGAAGAACAAATATTTAAATAATTTTATTGAACGGTAAGACAACACCCCAACGTTTCGGCGGAATTTCAAGAATAACTTGACACACTGTCATGTGTCATTAAAAAGTTAAGATTAAAGGAGTTTGTTAATTGACCGTATAATTGGCACACTAGTTATTGCGTCAGTTGAAATGCAAGTTAAGTCGACTTGACAGGGTCTACTATCTGGATGGGTAATTAGAAGAAAAAAAAATTGATTAATATTAATTCGAAGTTAACGAAGTTTCGGTGAATAATATAAAACTAACTTCAAACTAGTTCATAAATGTCTTTCTATTAACGAGACAACGCTCCATCTATTTTTAAAGTACGCGTTCACCCTTTCATTCGGTATTTTACATTTCAACAATACTTTTGCCCAGTTTGTTAATTTATTTCAGTTACAGCCAATTATCGTTGAAAGTTGTCATCGTAGCAAGTATTTCAGATATACGTTCAATCAACGTTACTTCGTCAGCAATCAACATTTCACCTTAACTCGTCCGAAATCTTGGTCATAAGCGTGTACAAACGACAGTCTAAATATAACGTTCGCCCGAACTGCACGTGTTTACCGAAAATCCGTCGAGCAAGCCGATAAAAGCTAATCAAAGCAAGTAGGAAAAGTGAAATGAAGCGCAAATTGGCCGCGTTACGTTCTCGATTCGACGGAACGGATTGCTCATTTTCCAATTAAGGTGACGCACGTCAAAATCTAAATTGTTCCCATTACAATACAAATTGCTTACTCCGTGCCACGCTACGCTCTCAATTGTTGTGCCGCGGCTCGAATTAGCGTCGCGATTTTCAAGCAATAAGAACAAAAATTGAAGGAAGGCGATGACTTTTTGCGAAACGGCAATTGAGGGGTCTTTTGACGCGGGCGCTGATTCTGTCGCGTCAACGAAAGTCCGTGGAGCCGCCATGGCACGAGAAAAACTTGTTATAGCGGCTCGTTTTTTCTCGCCTCTCCCGCGCTCTTTGTCCTTTTCATGGGGGGGAAGTTAAACGTTGATTCAGCCGGGCTGGAAATTATACCTAAGCATTAACCCTCGGATTAACAAACGAATGCCTGTTCTTTCACGGGACTCGCCAAACGTAATATTTCAGTCGCATTATTGTTATTATTATTATCATCATCATCATCATCGTCGTCGTCGTCGTGTGTGTTTTTTACATCCTCCTTTTGTGCGCAAGTGTTTGCGCCGGCATATGTTGGGATAAAATATTATATCTGGAACGGCGGGGAGACAAAGTACGCCGGAATATATTCCGCTGGCCTCGTTAGTGCCTTGCAAACAATCCGCGCGATCGCGAACACGTTGAAAAAAGAGGTCGGGGCGCCGAAAAAATTGAGCGGCGGTAATTTTTAATGCGCTTGTTTGACAAATTTGATTGAAACGGCGCGGCGCGTCGCTCGAAATTGACACAAGCGGGCGAGCGCGCGGCTCCTTTGCGAAACTGCATTAATAACAACAACAACGGGCGTAATGTAAATCGCGCAAAGCGGATGCAAAAAGTATTCGCCACCTGCAAATAATGAGCGCAAAAATTCGCTTCCACCGTGAAACATCGCGTCGCGTTTTTAACCGCCACAATAAAGAGGCCGGCTATCCCCTAATAGGGGTGAAATTAGCCGACGATGAAATAATTTTCCCTCTCCCCCGGCCGGCGATAATAAAAAGCAAACAAATGGAGGGAAAAAAATGGGAAAAAGGGAAGGAAAGAGAGAAAAAAAAGGGGAAAATTGTCGAGCTATTGGGCGGCCGGGAAAAAATGTCCGTTTGACGCGAAATTGATTCCGATCGGTTGGCCGCGCTGTAAAAATACACGCGCTCGGCTTGTAACGGCCGTTTCGGCGGCTCGCCGGTGAAACGAACACCCGGTATACGAATATGTGTTTATAACAGTGAGAAAGGCGCAGGCGGCGCGCGGGATATTTTATTTGTATATCATTATGCGAGCCCCCTTTTCGCGCTGCCCGAGCGCCGCGCGCGCTGTTTATTTATTTTATTTTATTATCTCGGCCCCGTTCGCCCCGCGACGGCCGCGCGTTTAACCCCCTCGAGAATACGGCTCGCAAACACGCCGTGCGCCAGCCCGCTTTTTATACCGGCCAGCGATTTTTCAACGTTCGCTTTTTCTAATACATTTCGTTGTCCCCGGGGAGTGCTTTTTCAATTTATGAAGAATAGATGCTTTATTTTGTACATTGACAAAAAGCGGCCGACATGCAACTTTGATGCAAATAATGCCGGCGCCGCGTCTTGTCCTTTTTCTTTCTTTCCTTTTTTCTTCCTTCCCAATGAGCGGATCAATCATCGACGGAAAAACGTATTGACATATTTATTTACTTACTTTCTTTTTTTTCATATTTTAATAAGTGGCTCGTTGCTCGTGCGGTTAAGTCGACCGGCATCACGATTCAAAGTAACCGCCCGATTTGTCGAGACGCAATCCGTTAGTAATGTTTCTTGCAGCAAAAACAGTGACGCAAAAATTAGTAACCGAATCAGGCTTTATTTGATCTTGGCGTTTGCATTTTATTGCGTCGTCCGGTCGATAATGCAGACAAAAATATAAACGCGAAAATTGCCGAGTCAGTGGGAATTTGCGATTGAATCTACGGCGGGACGAAATCCACGGCGAAACGAATTTTCGAGTCTATTAAAAAGGAAAATACAATGAAAAGTAACAGGAAAAAAGAGAAGACAGAAGGCAAGTGATAGAGGGAGAGCGCGAAAAGGCAGGCGAAAAGTCGACGACACGGAATATCGCGCGCCGACTCTCTTTTTTAAACAATGTTTGACTTGTGCATTAACTCGCGCTCGTTGGGAATTAATGCATGTGCGTGCGTGGTCGAAACGAAGTTAGCGCACTTTTTAACTTGATTACGTTTGCCTCGGATTAGACGTCATTTTTTCGCGTAATGAAATATATCTTTCCGCAAAAGTTTCCCTACAACTTTTTAATGCCGAATAATTTGATTTCATCTTTATATTTCTTTAACGGTAATTACATTATCGGATGTAACTTTGATCAATAAAAACGTTAAAATCAATAGAAGGAGGTCAATATACAAGACATGGAAAAATACACACGGTTATTGCATCGTTCCATTGGAAATTTATTTTGCCAAATTAGATTTGTTATTATTGTCGGGGATGATTAAAGTGACTTGGATGTTTGTCGATTTTTCTCTCCCTCCCCCACGTCGCTCGCCGTCTTCAGCCCGGCGATCGATCCGCTTCACGTGATTCGTTCTTCAGTTTCAACCCGTTTTCTTATTCAGCGAAGAATGTCGCCGCGTATGCTCCGCTGACGAACGATCGACGAAAACGATGCATTTCGATCATTCGCTCGACGATGGTTTTGCGTATCGCAACATTTGCATCGCCGCGGTGGTTTGCTGTGCGAAAAACTTGACGTCATGAAACGTTAAGGGAAGATGCAACGGCCGTTGAACGTTGAAACTCATTTCGAATAGCTTGTTTAAATTTTAACACGGCATCGCACGGACCGGGGTACGCGCCTATTATTAGATTTAATGTATATTTATATTAGATTTCGTGCATTTACATTAATGTTCGTGTATATTTACATTCAATTTCACATATCCACATGAACTGCGTTTAATACGGGCCGGAGGTACATTAAATCTTGCCAACATCTGCGCAACGAATGTGCATTAAAATACATGAAATTTCTAACAATGCGTCTATGAGTTGGAATTCAATTTTACGTACATGCCGTTTTTACGTCAATTATTCCCCCGGATGACGTAATCCATTGATTTTCGGCGCGATGGAAAATACAACGCTCGTCGGGCCGCGATTGTTTTGTCGTGCATTAAGAATCACGCCGTACGAACAGCGACGGCGTTTCTTGAGTCAACTGAATTTCGAACGAGTAGCTTATTGAAATTTACATTTAAAATACAAGTTCGGTGTATTGTAACTTTGTAACTACGTTCTTAAGCATATCCTTTTGGATTAAAATTTGCCGCCTTGGTACGAAAGAATGTCCCGTTTTTCAATGCACATCCTTTTGCCATAAAAAGTACCCTTTTGATTCAATGCAAATTTCGCGAACAATTTTTGTATGTAGAGTTGATATGAAATTAGGCAAATTGTTTTTTTTATTGCATTATATATAAATTTTCAGAAAAGTTTTCTTTGGGAAGTTTTCTTATCAAACATCTATAATGTGATATACGAGTATATTATAATAACTTGGGTATAACATTATATGTACGAGGAAATATATTTTGTGAGAAAATTTTCAAGGAAAAAATTGGTCTACAGTGCACGTAAAAAAGAAATTTCATACAAGTGTACGAAATACGTACATTGAAAGATGCAAAAGAAACGGTAATACAATTATGAAAAAAATTAAACTGCACTATTCAAAGTTTTGCATTAAATTTCAAGTACTTTTTTTAACTTTTTGTATTGTTTTAGTCTATATTACCTATTTTTCATAGTGTTATGCAATGATTTTTCGGGATATATTAATTGTAAAAAGTATATCGAAAAGAATTGCTTAACGCTAATAAATGTGTTTATTTTTAAATCACTTTTTTTGCCTTAATCATAAACAATGAAATGCAATAAACTTTATTTTAGACGAAGCCACGTTCATTAAAATTTCAGTTCGCATGAAATTTAGCACGTGATTTATTTGATTTAAATAAATTTATTCAATGTAAAAATTGTTGTGTTTCTCAACATTTCAAATGAATAATTATCTCTTGTCGAAGTAAAAATTTTACTAAATTTTTCTTCATATTTATGAATACCGTATATTTCCAGCAACAATTAAAATTATTTATTAATTACATTTTACACTACACCGTACACATATGAAAATAATATTTCCAATAAATAAGTCAGACAAATTCTGTAACAATCAGTCTAGCTGATCACAGTTATGTTATGATTGGTCAGTTATAATTAATCAACTCAAAGCATTGATCCAATTGAGATGAAATATTTAGTTAAGTTTTCGTCGGTACAATCTAACGAGTAAAAAGTTGTATTCGCTACATGCTTCAATAACATCTGGCATGTATCGACTAATGTAACCACTTCCACTGACTAAATTTAATGTTACAACTAAATACCAAAACCGTACAACCTTATACATAAAAACTGCTTTATTATTCACTTCGTCGTCACAATTTTCCCCGCCTTTTCATCGTCATTTTCGACTTCGCAAACAAGAGTTGAAACGAAGCAGCAATATCCTTTAACGTGATTATTGGAAAGCTAAAATAAATGACGATTAAAACAACAGTACGGGGGAGTGGGGCGAGAACGGCGCTGCCCAAATCCCTTTAGGTATCGCTTGTAGCGGCAAAACGGTCGTGACACGTCAAAGGTTGTTGAATGAGAAAAGCACAGAAGGACAAGGCAATAATCGAGGCGGAAAAGTGGCATCGAAGATGAGCCGAGGCTATCTATCGGGCGGTGGTGGTTCGGCGGTGGGGGTGGCGGCGGCGTCGGCGGCGGCGGCGGCGGTGGCGCGCGCGCGCGCGCCGCACCGCGAACGATGCATTGCAAGTGCGAGTTATTTGGTCTTATGGGCGTTTGTGTGCGTCGCCAGGAGGCCAAGTATTTGTGAGGCCAATGCACCCTGGAATGTACGGCGCAGGCAGTCGCAATACGATGTAATATTATATTTTATCGCTTTATTTATTCTAACCGCCGTCTCTCTCTGGCGCACGCTCCGTCTCCGTCGGCGCGCCGCCCACGTCGTTATGCCACAGTCGCTTCGATCGTCCACGATCTCAATCCTTTTCGCTCGTCGCGCGCTTTCGTTCCTCGGCCGACCTGCCCTCCTCCTCCTCGTCACCCCCCCCCCCCCCCCCCCCCCCCCCCCCCCCCCCCCCCCCCCCCCCCCCCCCCCCCCCCCCCCCCCCCCCCCTCGCGGCGCGCTCCGTGGCTCCCGCCCTCCCCAGACAGGGTGCCTCGGCACCTCCATCTCACGCGCAGACCGCGCGCGTGTCGCCCTGCGCACCGGACGACCACTGCGGCTCACGCACGCACCGCACTGATGTG
>JABFOV010006665.1:0-10369 GCA_022817685.1 Aradophagus sp. ZL-2020
GTTGATACCTAATGCATAGAAACCTGTTTAAACAAAGTCTTGTAACGCAGCTACAGTTTTCCAAATAATATTCTAGAAACGGCAATGGGAATGTCATTTGACTTAATTGATCCTGACCAAGTTAAACGGTACAGAGACGCTGTACTGCTCACGGGCAAAATTGCACTTTATAGGTAAATATTGAAAGAAGTAAATTGATAACAACAAATTAGAATGATTATTGCGTCTATCATGTATATTACTTAATTAAAAGTAATTAAATTTTATGCAATTAATGTTATATATTTAATTAAAATTATTATATTCATGTTTGTTATTTAAAGACTGGCGCGACCGTGGCTGTTGAGTGACACCATTTTTTACACTTTTTCAATGGCGGGTTGGGAAATGAAGAAAAATTTCAAAATTTTACTCGATTTCTCTGATAAAGTAAATTTCTTGGAATGCCATTTTCATATTTAATTCTTGGGACAAAATTTCTTGAGCTCTATCTGTGCTACGACATGCATTAAAGAGAAGAAACAACATTTACGATGTCTATTTGAAACATTTCGTATGATTTAAAAAATGTATATATGAGGTCTGTTGGAGTACATTTTGGAGAATAAGAAATTTTGTCTTGAGTTGTTATTTTCCCGTTTCCTTCTTATATCACAAATTAAAATAATTTAAAATATATTTTCATATTAGATTATGAAAGAAAGATACAAATTCCATGAACGAACAGAGGGGAAATATTTAAAAGGCTTTTCACCGATAGGAACCGAAAAAAAATTAAAATGTGAGTACAATTGGAAATGAAAATTTTTGAAACAAATGAAAAAGAGTGTAATTTTATAACAAAACATTGACAATCACATTTTTGTAATTGTGCGCAATGAGACTATAAGAAGATTGCAGAGTGATTATTTGATTTTTTTTTCTTTCATTTTCACTATAATTTCAGCCAATAAAAACCAAATGGCGATGCTTGATTTGTTAATCGCAGCACAACGGGATGGTCTAATAGACGAAAATGGAATTAAAGAAGAAGTCGACACTTTTGTATTCGAGGTTACATTGATTTTGCCAAAATTCTTTTTTCTTCCAATAATTGTTGATTATGAATTTTACAACTTACATTTCCATATTTTTAGGGCCATGATACTTTGGCTATGGCACTTTGCTTTTTCATACAAATTTTAGCTGAATACCCGGATGCACAGGTATCCATTTTAGAATATCATTAATTGAAACAATTACAATAAAATTCTAAGAAATTTTGAATGATTTTCGAAGGAAAAAGCGAGAGCGGAAATCAACGAATTTTGGAAATCCAATGAAGATATTATCGATATGAACGTGCTTAACAAACTTCACTACCTTGAACGATGCATCAAAGAATCTTTACGACTGTTTCCTAGCGTTCCAATCATTGCTCGACAACTCGAAGAAGACATACAACTAAGTAATTATTAACACAATGAAAAATAAAATATTTAATTGAAACGATAAATGAAGAAATTACTTTAAATTATTTAGTTAATTATTTTTTGATGTTCGGACGTATTATTTGAATTGTTGTTTTGAATATTCATTTCAAACAGCATGTTTAAAGTATACAAGTTGCGAAATTAAACTTAAACTTTAACGTTTTGCTAATGAAATCACTGCGTTTTGAACCTAAAGCAATCTCATTTGTTAACATTTACAATGGAACCTCATTTTACAAAGTTTTCTTAACGCCTGTATTATTATATGTTTATATCATAAATTAACGACCAATTTACAGACTTTTTTTCTAATCTTTTTATAATCGTCATTTATTGATTTTACAATATATATAAATACTTTAATTTTGAATATAATGTTTTATAATCTATATTTATAAAATATAAATGTTTTTCAGCAAATTATTTGATTCCCGCCGGTACGTCTGTCAATGTCTATATCTTTGCCGTCCATCGAGATCCGAACTACTGGCCCGACCCTGACAAATTTGACCCGGATAGATTTTTGCCGGAAAAAATTGCAACGCAACATCCCTTCGCTTTTATTCCTTTCAGTGCCGGTCCTCGAAATTGCATCGGTAAATATACTTTCATTGAAACATTGTCATTTTGTTCATAGACGTCATGATGTTGCCATGTGATATCACTGTAATATCCATATGACAGTTACTCCAAAAATAGTGTTTCATTCGAGATAAAAAACCGTACCTACCTTCGCGTGGAAAAAACAAATCTAAATGACGCATGGAATAAGACCGAAACCATACGTTATCCAGGTAAAGGCAGATTATATTCAGACGTAGCAATGCAGGGAAAACACGCGGATATCACATGGATCATGGCCAAGTTCCAGATGTGATCCAAAAGTTATCCATACTTCAATTTCTGGATCATGCCTTTTTTGTATGTGATCCAAACATTGAAGTTTAGATGAATTTTGGATCCCATCTGAAACTTGGCCATGATCCATATGACATCCGCACATTTTCCATACAGTGCTACGTCTGAATGTAATCTGGATTTGTTTGGATAATGTATGGTCGTATCTGGATGTAGTATGAAAGAGACATTTGTCTTTGTTCCGATATTACAGAGATATAGCATAGAAAAGGGAAATTTGATTGATATGTGAATCGCATATGATACCACCATGATACCACCATCGTCAAACTTTTTGTAGGTCAAAAATTTGCCATGATTGAAATGAAAATATTAATTGCGTACATTCTAAGGAACTTCCAATTGAAATCTAAACTGAAGCATGCTGAATTGGTTCGTATGCCTGATATAGTTTTTAGAACAATACAGAAAATGAAAGTCGAGTTCATACCATTGAATAATTAATCTTTGGGTTTGTTTTGTAAAAATAATGTTTTCTTTTCCATTAAAATCATTAGAAAACAATAAGTGACTTCTACATATTTTTATAAACCTGATAAAAATAATGAGTAATATAATGACGTATATGTTCGAATATAAAGAAACATTTAATTAGTATGTTTAATATATTTTAATAGTGTGAATGACTATCTTTTTTTTTTCGTTTCTAATTTCCGTTTCTTTAATTAACTTTGTTTCCTGAAAGGTCAATAAAATTCTATTCACTACAAGTTGTACTAATATAATTATTTTCCTTTTCGTCAACTACATACTGACACTCTTAAAAATTATAGTCTCAAAATGAAAAACAATTTTTTTAATACAATTATATTTAACTTTATTGCAATACGCTTATTCGTGTAACAAGTTGATTTTAAAAGTGGCCTCGCACTGTAGACATTAATATGAGCAGAATTGTGTTGACAGAACAAAACTTCAAGTTCAATCGTCTTGTTAACTCAGCTTGTCAACTTGAAAAAAATTATGTTTATTTGTTTCATTGCAACTATTGGACTTGGACTATGAAATTAAAATAATTGACTTATTTACTGTGAAGAACTAATCAAAGTGATTTATTTAAAAACATGAAAGATCCTCAAATCCGTATCACACTTTTTCGCCGTGACCTATTGTTCGCGAGATATAGAATATAGCTCGAACTTAATATCGATATCTAATCCATTTTCTTTCATAAAATAATTAATTCGTAATTCATCAGTCAATGATTCATCGATCAAACGGGCAGAAAAAATATTTTTAATCATCAACAAATTCAATGGAGAACGTTGAAGTGGTAAAAGAAATCGACTGAAACTTATTACACAAATACGCAGTGAATCCGAACGAGTTTCGTATTTTTAATTTTGATAATGGTTATCTCTACCGCCAAAACACAGAATAAAGCTTCTTATTCTCAGACATTGTTTTGAGCTATGAAATAGATTATTTGTCAATTCATTACACATTCATTAATATTTTTTATAATGTAAAAAATGTCGATCTGTATCGACATAAATAAATGTATATATCGTATTACATCGACATAAATCAATGTAAATAACGCATATTAAATCAGCAAGGTATTTAATTTACTGTTAAATTTACTGTTGAAACTATAAAAAAGACAAACATTTATGAAATTTTGACGGAGGATTACATAAATTCACATCGTATTTATATTGATAAATGAATGAATAAATAAAAATAAAAAGTTAACATATGTTTATAATTTATTGATTATATGTTGAGATATTGTACGGGTAGATAACATCGCTGATAAGTAAACAAAAAACATTGATCACGAGTTCGAGCGGATATACTATATCCGTTTTACTATCTTTGCTATCTCAAAAACGATTTTCTTCTGAATTAAATTTAAACAATGTAAAGTAAGATAATTTCTTGAGTTATCAAACACTTAAGCAAAATTCCAAGTTTTTTTTTTTTTTTTTTTTTTTCATTCACATTAAATGAAGTCGTACTTTTTTATAACAAAAATTTCATTAAACCCCTTCATAAGCAAGTGTTTCGTTGTGAGATGAAGATTTTTTTAAGAACGGAAGGAGGATCAAATTGTTGGTGTCTCAGATATGAACAGTGTCTCAAAATGAATCCCTTACAGTGTCTTAGTCGTAACAAATTTAGAAACTTTTGGAATATCAAATATGAAAAATGTCTCAAAATGAGACAGTTGTGTTTATAGTGAACATATAACAAAATCTTTTCAAATTAAAATTTTATAATAAAAAAAATTGTTTTTAAAAAAAACTTCCTGCGCTTTTAATAAATATAACACTTTGACATTGACAATGGCAAAAAAATAGGTATTGTTACTGTTGACTTGATAAAAATAGCGATTAATGATCAAACGATAATGATACAATTTACATACTTGAATGTCGCTTGAAAGAAAGACGCGGAATCCCACAATATCCCTCCCAGGATGTCATCATAAACAGCTCATAACGTTGTTTCCATCTTAGTTCAATTACCAATCTTAGTTCAGTTAACAATCCGCTGTTCGATAATCAATTAGTTTATTGATTAGTTGAGTGCGTGTTTTAAATTCGGTTGTTTTTATTGTTAAAGACAAGAATAGAAAGAAGAAAATTTAATTGATGTTAAGATAATCGTGATTATTTTTATTAGTGTTTAATAAAATTTCAGTTTCATTTAATATAAAAAAAGAAACATGTATTTGATAATAAAGGCGATCCTTATAGTGGTGATAGGAATGGTCTTAAAACGAGCTTTCAAACGTTACAAAATTGGAACTTTTATTAACCAAATGCCTGGACCCCCGACGGTACCATTTTTTGGAAATTTATTGAGTCTTCTGGGTGATCAGGGTAAGTTGATGATTTTATTTTTATTTGTTTCATTATTTTATTTTATTTTATTTATTTTATTGTTTCATTTTTATTTGTTTTATTATTTTAAGGTAAGCTTATAATAAAATTTAAAAACCTTCTTGCACTTTGCCAGTATTTTTTTTTTTTTTTTTTCAGGATTCATTGTCAAAAAAAGTAGAAAAGTTGGCTACTTTTTTTCACAAAATAGTTTTCACAGCTTTAAAATATCAAGTTTTTTACGATGTTAAATATTGAAATTAAAATTATTTTTTCACAATGCTATTCTCACAAGTGATTTAGTTATTTTTACTATTCAATAATTGTCATGGATTGTTGCCAAATTAAGAAAAAAATATTGCAAAATCAGCTAAGGAATGTCACATGAAACGAGGAATAAAAACGAAATTTAATATCCACGTATTTATCGCAGTTTTTTAAAGAAATGTATAATAAAGAAAATAAGTATGACATGAATAATTTATTCGTTCTAACACACTTTTCACAACAAACATCGTCGCTATCAATACTCATGTTTAAAAAGTAATGTTATCATGTCTGTAAGTTGACTAATATTTTTCACATTTTCTATAATTCTATAAGTGATAAGACATTATCACATTATAACTATCTTACTTTTATATACTGATGGTATTACACAAAAAACTATGCAATACTATAATTTTCTTTTAAGAGTCAATAAATGTGTCTATTATTTGTTCCGTTCAAAATCTAAATATTTTTTAAACTTATTTATTCTTGTGCCAATTATTTAATTTCTCGGGTAAAGAAGATTCTTTAAAATAAAAATTTGTAACTGTGATAAGTAGATTATTCCCACAAGCGGATGCCACCTATTATGAAAAGAATCCACTTATTATAAGAACAATATTCTTAGAAACAAACCTCTTTAATGAAGTTTTGAAAATCCTTTATGAAGCTGCTTGTACAAATTCACAAATACGTTTTATCATTATAAAGGGTTTCTTTAAAACATTGTAATAAAATGTTAATCAAACAGTTACCACGATTGAAAACATCTTAATATAAATTTAATCCGTTTGAAAATTCTTTCTGAGTAAATTATTATTGAAGTGAATGCTTCTAGAGTTTTTATGGAAAATGGGACGACATTATAATGCAGTATATGGACGAACATTCCGACTGTGGACTCCTCATTGGATAGTGGCGAATGTTAGGGATCCAGATGATTTAGAGGTAACAACTTTATACCCCATTCATAAAATAGTTTAATAAGCATGTCTCTAATAAATATACTAATAAAAGATGTTTAAATGAATGGTTAACTATATTTTTTTTTTTTCATTTTAGATTATCTTCAATAGTTATAAAATGATCGAAAAAGGTGCTACGTACAACTCATTAAAACCATGGTTGCAACAAGGTCTTCTCACAAGCACTGGTAATTAAACTGATCGAAATATAAAAAATATTTCAGTAAAAATTATTACTGTAAATTCTTGATTACGTAACAAAGACAATGTTTATATAATATATGTATATTATATAATATATATAATAAAATACGTAACAAAAACAATAACAAAAGCGTAATAGAAGAGGATACATATCGCCCACCAAAGCGGCCTCTCGCGTTGTGCAGAGCCGTGCTATTTAATTAATTTCAAATTACGCGCTACAGTAACTAAAGTTATACTAGATAAAAGTGGGGATAAAGCAAGTGAGGAGAAACGTTACGTACGCTCTTAAAAATATCTCTTTGGTTCAAAATTTTTCATTTCGATTGAAAATTATTTCCATTTAAATATTTTTTCAAAAAGAATCTTTGTCAGTTAAGAAGATCCTTTTGTACCTAAGAGAGTTGCACAGTCAATTAAAATATCACCATTTTGACAGAAAATTTATTCTTTTTCTTTTCAAATTAATAGTTTTGGTTTAAAAGGATTCACGTTAATTAAAACAGATTGCAAAGAAAAAGATATTCCTTTTTATTAGAAAAATGTATTTCTGTTAGTGTAATCGAATGAAATTTTTGTTACGTAGAAAAAAGTTTACTCTATTATGCGTCGTTAGAAAAATATTATATAATGTTTATATTGTAGTAAGGTTAAGATCAATAAAATAAAACAAAGGGTTTATTATGAAATATTCATACTAATATATTTACTTCGAATTGTTAACAGGGTTGTTTGAATAAAGTCGACGTACCTTAATCACTTTATTTCAACTGTTTTGAGATTCGATGAAATCTCTCAACTGTATTGGAATCCGACGAAATGTTTCAACTAATTTGGGGTCTGACAGAATGTCTCGAGTTATTTGGTTTCAAACCTAAGTTTTGAACTTCGAAAAAAGTCTCAACTGACATTTTTGGAAACTTTCAAATTATATAACTTTTTATATTAAATGCATTTAACATAATTCTTTACTTTAAAAATTAAAGAAAAAACAAACACTTTTTTGAATGTAGATTACTAAAACATTCTTTTGAATTAATTTGCTATATTATAGAACAATTCATTAATAAAAAAGGTTTGTCCAAAATGTCTCTTACAGTGTATATATTGTTGTACGAAGCGATGTAAAAAATTTCGCTTCAATTTAAGCAATTCTCTTATTTTTTAATTAACTTTGAAACTTGATCTTATGTTTTCTCAAATAGTATAAAATGTCAGTTGGGACATTTCGTCGGATCTCAAAATAGTTGAGATAAAGTGGCTAGGCAACATCGAAATAGTATTTAAATTAACGGTTTGTCATCACCATTACTACGCGATTAAAAAGCTATTCTATTTTTTGTAATTCTCACAATATTATGTAGTCAAATCGACTAGACAACTTTGTAATCTAATATATAATATAAAAAAAGGAATGATTTATAAATAATTTGCATAAAAATTTCTAATAAAACAAAATAAATTCTCTAAATGTATACTGCGAGAGAAAAACACAACTTTACTCTCGCTTTCTAAAAAGGTAAAGTTGTGAAGATGCTGAAAATAATATATTATATGCAGGCAACAAGTGGCAACATAGACGAAAAATTTTAACACCTGCTTTCCATTTTAATATCTTACTCAAATACATGGAAATCATTTTGGAGAATTGCGAGGCAATGGTTGAAGAATTACAGGTGGAAGGTGGTGACCTTGTGCGCAACCTCGAACCGTGGGTCAGCGGCCATACACTCAACATTATATGCGGTAACAATGAAATTTCTCGATTAATTGATGCATTCCTTAAAATTCGGTATCCCAATATCCTGGAAAAAGACTTGTTTTTATCGTACAAACGTGTAACTAAAATTGTGGGAGTCAAATGACATCAGGGCCGCTAACTCCCCTTATTGGGCTATAGTCTTTTCATTTATACTAGATATGTTCAAAATTGTTGTCCCTTCAACCATAATCCATTAGCGTTAATCATTTATTTCGTTACAAACAGAAACTGCGATGGGCATTTCGTTGAAAAGTATGAACAAAACGGAGTCGACGAGATACAAGGATGCTGTCCATGCGATGGGCAATCTTTGCGTTCATAGGTGAAATTAGCTGATAATTATTTGAGTGTGTATAGAGTTATCATTATCAGATTGATGAAGAACATTTTTTTTTTTTTTTTAGAGTTGTGCGACCGTGGCTTGTTCCTGACATACTTTTTAAATTCACTTACTGGGCATGGAAGCAACGTCAACTTTTGAAATTACTACATGGATTTTCCACAAAAGTAATCGATTGAATTTTTTGGACTATTCAGTTGAGATTCATTAACTCGTTGAAAATATTTCTAATAAAATCAAGAAATATTTTAATATTGTTTTTGCAACAATTCAAAAAAAAAATTTTTTTTCCATTAAAAATCAAAATTCGAGTTTAAAGATCAAACATTCAAATTGTCTTTTCTTTTTATTACGAGATTAATTCATTTTAAGATTAAGATCTGTTTGAAGTTTGAATTTGTTGCAAACTTTAAACATACAGTATCTAATAATTGGAAAAGAATAATATAAATATTGAGAAGCTTGATTTAGCACAACGTACACTGAGAGAAATAAATGAGTAGATTCAGTAAAAATAATTTTTAAAACTACATTTTTTTTTC
Organism: Aradophagus sp. ZL-2020; assembly: GCA_022817685.1. Classification (NCBI taxonomy): domain Eukaryota; kingdom Metazoa; phylum Arthropoda; class Insecta; order Hymenoptera; family Scelionidae; genus Aradophagus; species Aradophagus sp. ZL-2020. The sequence goes on from JABFOV010006665.1 coordinate 9,302, forward strand.
TTGTAAGTTGAGAACATATCATATTAATATTACAATCTGCAATTTAAGATTGCAGAAATTATTGAATGATGAAAAATCAAACAAATTGAAAATTCTGGTATGTAGTTGCACCATTCTTGGTTGAAATCCTGTCTTGTTCAAGATTAATGTATTACTTATTTTGTGTAGTCATTCATCCACATAGTGATCCATTTGTGAAGTTGCTTGACCTGATTAAAAGTTCTTTTCACAGCTCCCATCGTTCCAAATATCTATATACTGTGACATGCATATCAATCAGCTCTTTTTTACTTAGTCCAATGTTATACAACTGTTGATAACATTTTGATCATATTTCATATTGATTATAAATTTCTAATACAACTTTTATAAATTACAACTTTAAGAGAACAAGATAGTCGAAAAAATATGGATTCAATATTGACGGTTTTCTTGATTAAATGTTGAATCTGTATTGCGAAATTATAGAAATAATATCGTGTCAATGTGCGAATGTCCGCTCAGGCGATATCGTTTCAATATTAACGTGATCAATATTGAATGCATTAAAATGATATTGAATTGATATCGACAATTTAATGTTGATGCAATGTTGAAACAGTGTAGAGTCCATAATGACGTTAATAGTGAAATAACATTGGTTCAACGTTGATTCACCGTTTACAGCTTTCTAAAAATGCAAAATGAGAAAGTGCTTAAAAGCAGTTTTTTTTTAAAGGGCTTATCGATGTCATTTTAATACCCAATATTTTTATAAACTCAACACTGTTTCAACTCTATTAATATTAAGATGTTGATATCAATTCAATATATTTTTAATGTCATCAATATTGATTCAATATTGAACACATTAATATTGAAACGATATATCACCTATTTTAATGTTGCTTGTAGTAAACCAAATTAAAAGTAGCACATAATAAAATGTTTATATTTAATATTTCTACACGGAGAAAAGAGTATAGTCGGTACAACTATATTTATGTTTAATTTAAATGTATTATTTGGTTGTTATTGGCACAAGTAGATTGTATGGTTATATCAGCTATATAAATTTACGCACTTTTC
>JABFOV010006666.1:0-10368 GCA_022817685.1 Aradophagus sp. ZL-2020
ATACCAGCCAAGTCACTGGGACCAAAAAAAGGGATAAAGGCACAGGGGAAGAAATCGCTTAATAAAAAAAATACCAATATAGAAATATTTAATAAAATTAAATCAAAAAGAAGGGGAAAACGTTTTTTTTGTTAAAAAAATAATTGCAGGGGGGCAGGGGGGGACAGCCCCCCCCCCCCCCCCCACGAGGGGTTTCGCTCCCTGGACCCCGGCTATGTTCATCAAACGAGTTTATGTAATGTTGATCTTTACACTTGTGAGTAATTTTTTAACAGAATCTGTGCACTTGCGATATAAAGTATCGTACATTACATGGGCGGTACACAATCCCACACTCGTGGGAAGTTAGAAACACTTGTACGTAATCGCGTACTTACCGCCCTTGTAACGTAATGTACTATTATAATATTAACTAACTTATATTGAAAATCATTCACAATTTTTATTGAACAATGGAACAATATTCTTGGACATAAAAAATAAAAAGATTGTTATTTTATATTTTTATTTATTATGACGATGTTTCGACCTGTTGTAAGTCCATTTCGAGTCTAAAACTTATAATAATTAAGCATTAGCGCATTAAAACAATTTAACAAAAAGGCTATCAAATAAATTACAAAATTATATAATTTTTCGCTTACCAACGATGTCCAATAATCCATATATAATTTTGTCACATAAGTTTGATTACATTTATCAGTTTTTGTAATATAAATATGAATTTATAATAATAAAAAAATAAATAAATTCCACAAAAGTGACGTCCAAAATCAATAACGTTGATATATCTTACGTTGTCAAATATAAACTGAGCTGAACGACGAATTAGTCCTACAATTTATCCGAAAATTTTCATAATAAACCCTGGTATATAACACTAAGTTTCTCGCAGTCTGATCATTCATTAATGGAATTTGTGTTTTAATTATTTTTGTCATTTCGTTAACTAGTCTTTTCTTATAATTTGGAACACTTTTCAGAATTTTTGTTACTTCATGATTATCTTATGTTTAGTTACCGAAGTAATTTTTTCAGGGTTTAATTTAACATTATACTTCTGTTCGTATATCCGTCTTCTTAAATATCTCTCGTTTGTCCTATGTATACGCCATTGCAATCATTACACGAAATAATGTAACGGAATAATTCCTTATCTTTAGCTCCTTATCTTTAGCTTTCGAGAAATTAACATTCGTTTTTTAATTATTATAACATATTGTTTTTACATTGTATATTTTAACTGTTTCTTTTAGTTTAAAGTCTACATTGCTTACATACGGAATTTTTAAACAAACTTCATTTTTATTGTCACCATTGTTATTGTTGATGACATCATCATTACTGTGAATGGTTGCAAATCTTTCATTCAAGTGTCCAGTTGATTAGTTTTTATGCGGCTCCGACGATCGGACATAATGAAGCCGGCTTTAGAAAAAACACATTCGGAGGGTACAGACGTCGCAGGAATACATAAATATTTATATGTAATTTTTTTTAATGCCTCGCTCATGTTATAATTCTTCTAAAATTGGAGCGGGCAATCATCCAGTTTCAAGGTGCTTCTTTCGGTATATTGTCTGATGTCAATAATGGCATCAGACGTGGGAACAGACTTTGACGGAGTGTCATCTAAGAAATTTAGAATCGAAGCATATGACGACATCTGATGAAACGATTCTGCATCTGATGAAATAATTTCATCTTCATGGGAGGAAGAGGTGCTATACTTTTTTTGCGACTCATATATTGCAATTAATTCCGTCCGTAAAAGGCCAGACACTCGTTCGCGCTCATAGACGTTAAAAATTTTGTTTTTTATTCTTGGGTCCAGAAAAGTAGCCAATAGCGTGAGGGTTCTCGTTTCATAAGAAGTAGTTCTAGTCTTAAGAGATTTTTCGAACTCTGTATAAACAATCTGTCCTTCCGGAGTGTAGATGTTTGCATATGACTCAGATAGTTCCTTTTTAATTCTACAAATCATTGGAATGATAAGCCAGACAGTGATGTAGCTAGATCCTAAAAGAGTAGTAGTAGCTTCTTCGAATGGTTTCAACAATAATACTAAATCGGACAAAATGTCATATTCTTCTGCAGTTAATGCAGTCGGCGCTTTTGTAATGCAACTAATAGCTACAGAAAGTTGTTCTCGAACGACTATTAAGCGTTGTACCATAAAATAAACACTGTTCCAATGTGTCGGTGTACATTGTTTGAGTTTTAACTCTGGTTTCTGATCTCGTTTTTGTATTTCTTTTAATTTTTCACTTGCTAATGTACTTGTTCAAAAATATGTCACAATGGTTTTGCACTTTTTAACCCTCCATTGGATAACTATATAAATGTGACGCGTTTGGTAAACTGTAGGGTACACCCTCACTATGGTTTAACATAGCGCCAAAATGCAACGTTGCCACGTCCTTCGAAGAAAGTACCGCGCAATTTTAAATCAAAATGTATTCAATGTAAAAAAAATTTAATTGAAAAATTAAATAAATAAATAATGATAGTAATAATAATAGCAATAACAATGATAAAATAAGTCAAGTGTTTAATTTAAATAAACAATTTCACAAATCTGTGAAGATACATGTATCTATTTTCAAGTAAACAAATATTTATTTGTAAACACGTTTTTTATATCTTACAGATTCTGTTCAATTGTTTGTATAGATTATCTGTAATTATCTACTTCGGAGGTTATGACGACAACCAAACGTGAATGTTACCAACATGTAAATGCTTACATACCAGTAACGTGGCAACGCTGTATTATGATTCAAGTTACGTCGTTGGTAAACTGATGACGGCCGCCCTCACGAATTCGTGATCTTAGGCATTATAAATTACAATAAATAAAAAAATAATAATTGTTTGTACGTTAATTTGGTTCTAAAATAATGAAAAAGATATAAAAGGAAGGTGCTGAAAATTTTGAGATCTTAATCCTTATTGTTATTCTGAAATACTTAAAATAAGAAAATCGTGAGGGCGACGCTCATAAGTTATCCAATGGAGGGTTCATAACGTCTGTCAGCATAGGGCAGTCCAGTGCATCGGTTACGGTTAAGTTTAAGTTGTGCGCGAAACAAACTAAATGTCTCAGCTTTATCTGGTTCGCAGTTGCTGTCATGTTGCTAGCATTGTCGGTAACTAATACAATAATTTTGTCTCTAATCTTCCAAGATGTAAAAATATCATCTAATACCTGTGTTAACTAGAATTTGTGTTACTTGTAATTGTATTAATCAACTTAAAGAATAATGATTTCAAAAAAAAAAACAAATAACAAATATATACTTATATTTATAATTATAATTATATTTATAATTACCAAACTAATATTTTCCGCAGTGTGGCTTCCTTCGATTTTTTTTTATGACAGTACAAATGAACGTAACATATCATTGTGTATGCAGTGGCCAGTCACTGCCATCAACCCCTCATTTGATGGTGTCGTCCAACCATCTGTAGTGATAGTTACATATTTTACACTATCGAGTATTGCCTGGACCTTGCATCGTACAGCTTCATACCTGATTATATTTATTATTGATTTGTGAATATTTATTATTTTTAAATATATATGAAATTATAAAAATATTAATAAATACTACAGTGAATCATATGTATTTATTATGAATAATTTATAATAAGTAAAAATTAATCGTTTAATATTGAACATTTTTTTTAGATTTTTTACGAACATATGAACAACATACTTTTCGGGGATGAGCTTCCTTTTTATGGTACTGGGGTGAGGCAATTCATATCTCGGATCTAATTCACTGACGAAATTTTTAAAGCCTTGATGTTTCGACATATTTAGGGGCTCTAAATCTGTAGCCAGCAGATTCACAAAAGCTTCGTCTAAGGCCTTTTTCTTTTGACTCTTGTCATCGTATTTCTTCATTCTATTAAACAAATCTTTTACTGTATTCCCCTTTTTTGTCGCAGGTTCGTCTTCGGAATCACAAGAATCAGGTGTTCCACATTTGTTAAATATGTTTGAGTGTTGACGTTTCAAATGGTCCTTGAGATTGGTAGTATTGCCACTGGTTTTGTATTCCTTTTTGCAAATATTGCATTTGGCCATTTGATGATTTACTTTGGAAAAATGACACCACACTTCCGACTTGCTTTTCGACATTTTTGCCAAATTCAAACATACAGCATGCAATATGTAGAATAGAAAGTCCGTTGATTGACATAGTTCCTGAAAAATCCTATTGACACTAGTGCCAACTGAAATTTACCCATATTGAATATGGGTAAAGACAGAACTATCGATTGTAGGTTGATAAACCATCGATTGTTTCGATAGTTTAAAACAATCGATATTATCGATAGACTATCGATGTTTAATGAACATTAGTTCATGTTCAATGACAACCGAGCATACGCGTGTCGATCGTCGAGGAACAATGGCCGAAAACAATCAGAGTTGTGAGCTCATGATGTCGTTGCTGAGAGCCGAGGCACGTTACTCCAAAGCAATGAGGCGGATCATTCGATTTACAACGCTCATGACGTCAAGGGTGAATGCAGCGTGTATGTACGCCAAAGGCCAGTGGGCCAATCATGACGTACTAATTTCAATCTCCCCGGCGCTGCAAATTATTGAGGGCCCATTGGAGCAGCAGGAGAACGAGGAGTGACATCGAGTTGAGACGCTGCCTCCGCCAGAATCAGCGAATGGTCAGCATCGCAATCAGCAATCGCAGGAAGGGGAGATCCCGATCATTTCGCCGGCTCAACCGCGCAGAAGCGACAGAAGCCCTCGAGTACGTAACGTAATTGTGGTGAAAAAGAGGACGGAAGCTGAAAAAAGGGCATTGGATCCATTGTCCTTTTTGTAGGTCGACCTACAAATGACGGGTATGCTGTGCGATATGATCAGAAAATAAATGTATAATCCAATATGTGAGCCGAATCGCTGGCGAATAACTCCTCGCGTGGTAGTGTTTACTAAACATCGATAGTTTAGACTATCGATAGTTCCGATAATATCGGAATTTCACTATCGATAGTATCGATATATCGTGATCTATCGGAAAAAACTATTTTGTAAATTATAACAAATTGGAAATGATTTTTCGATTGTTTACAGTACCACATTAAGCGTATATTAAATAAATATGACTCTTGGAAATTATAATCTAATTATGTATATAATTATCCATTTCCGATAATTATTTCAATCACAAATATCACAAAAACAATGTTAGAAAAAAGAAAACGAAAATTACATGGAAAAAACGAACTTAAATGTTCAAGTTATACTTCAAGAACAACAACTTGTCTAGCTGTTCTGTTTTCAATCGGTTTCTCCGATTTGACATAATTAATCCAACTTTGGAAAACACACATTCTGATGGAACTGAGGTTGCGGGGATGCATAAATATCTATGAGCGATTCTTTTAAGTGACTGACTCATACTACAGTTCTTCTAAAACTCAGTAGGGCAATCTTTCATTGTTAAAGTGCTCTTTTCCACATATTGCCGTATGTCGATTATTGCATCCGCTGTTGGAACAGTCTTCGAGGTAATATCGTCTAAATAACTTAATATTGAAGGAGTTGATGATGAAGATGTTCCTGCTATTGACAGAATCCCCGGATCTTCGCTGACTGAAATAGTACTAGATGTCTTTTGTGTTTCGTAATATGTTGTGAATTCTGTTCTCAATATATTCGTCACACGTTCCTTTTCGTAGGTGTTGAATAGTTTATTTTTTATTCGAGGGTCTAGGAAGGTGGCTAACTGCGTAGGCGTCCTCGTTTCATAAAATGAAGTCCTCATTTTGAAAGATTTTTCCAATTCTGCATGAACAGTTAGCCCTTCTGGTGTGGTGACTTTTGCATATGTCTCATGTAACTATTTCTTAATTCCGCGAATGATTGGAATTATGAGGGAAACTGTTACATACTTTGATCCAGAAAGTGTGGTGATAGCCTGCTCAAACAGTTCTAATAATGTTACCAAATCTGACAAGATATCAAAATCGTCTGCGGTTAACGCTATTGGAGCTTTTTAAGTCCACTAATTGCAACTGACAGCTGTTCTCGGATTTCTATCAAGCGCTGTATCATATGATACACGCTATTCCATCGTGTTGGTGTGCTTTGTATGAGTTTTAACTCTGGCTTGTTGTCACGTTTTTGAATTTCTTTCAGTTTGTCGTTTGCTAAGGTACTGGACCGAAAGTGCGTCACGATACTCTTGCACCGTTTGAGAACATCTGCCAACGCCGAACACTCTAATGCGTCAGTCACCGTCAAGTTCAAATTATGAGCAAAGCAAGGCAAATGCCTCACTTTCAACAGATTTGCAACTGCCGTCATGTTGCTAGCATTATCGGTGATTAAAGCAACAATTTTGTTTTTGATTTTCCACGATGTAAAAATATCGTCCAGCACCTGAAAAATAAATGCTTATCAGAAAACAAATCTCGCATCAGAGTAGCGAATCAACCAACTTATAAAGGAGAAGATAATTATTTACAGTGGTGGGATGTAAGGCAAAAATTAGTATAAAAATCGTAGAAAAGCCTCTGCAAATTAACGCTTACAGTAATTTAGATTATATCATCAAATAAAAAATTAAATTATCTCAGATCCCAAAAGATTTTTTTTAGTATGAAACGGAAATCAAAACTTGAATGTGTTATTTATAGATTACATAATTTTTGAAAATATATGTAGATGGAAAACTTGTTTCAAAAAATGGATAAATAGTATTTGTATTTAATAACCAAACTAATATTTTCTGCAGTGTGGCTTCCATTAATTTTCTTTGACGATAGTACCATTGAATGTAGTTTATCTTTTTGGATGCAGTGACAAGTCACCGTCATCAATCCTTCATTAGATGGAGTTGTCCAACCATCAGTGGTGACAGCCACAAATTCAGCGTCATCTAATATTGTCTGTACTTTGGCCCGTACAGTCTCATACCTGTTTTTCATTATAAAATAATATATTTAAAGAAATTGAATATCATATGATATTAATTAAGGTAACTTAAATAACAGAGAACAACTCACTTTTCGGGGATAAGTTTTCTTTTCACAATACCAGGATCTGGTAATTTATAACCCGGATCTAGTGCTTTGACGAAGTTTTGAAATTTTTCATGTTTGGACATGTTTAAAGGTTCTAAATCAATAGCCAACATGTCAATAAAGGCTTCGTCTAACATCTTCTTATGTTGACTATTGTCGTCATATTTTTCTTGTCGATTAAACAAATCTTTAATCGTTTTCCTTTTTTTGGCAGCGGGTTCTTCTTCTGAATTGGCACACACATCTACTCCCGTTTGGGTGAAAATTTCAGGATGGTGGCGTTTCAAATGATCTTTCAAGTTGGTCGTGGTGCCACTGGTCTTATACCCTTTTTTACAAATTACACATTTGGCCAACTTGTCATTTATTTTAATAAAATTAACCCAAACTTCTGATTTTCTCGACATTTTTAAAGCACTTCCAAGATAAATTTATAATTAAAAATGACCGGTATAATCTAACCTTGTAATGGTCAGTATATAGAGTTGAAAGTGATGTTTTTGTCTCTTGTTGAAAGTGTGTTGAGTGACCACTTACTTAGTTTCTAAAGAAACCCACCAACATGTCCTCGTCTATCTTCGTGAATTAAATAAAGACAGCAAGTAGCAATAGCGTGACAATCGCATTAATACGACAGTTTTCGAAAAGAAAACATTTATATTTTCGAGAAAATAAATGTTTTCTTATTTATTACAAAATTATACTTTTCATTGCGCCACTATATGCATGTTCTTATGAATTTAAAAACATCAAAAATATATATCATTTTACATATTCAGTCTCTAAAATAATACACAAAAATATAGAAATTAAACTGTACAAATTAAATGACTTTTTGTATAAAAAAACTATCGATAGTTGACTTACAAACTATCGATAATTTCGATAGTTTTAAACTATCGATACTATCGATAGACTATCGATGTTTAGTGAACACTATCGCGTGGTGGTTGGAAAATGTGCACTCGTCCAAGATGGTGTCGTGTCCGAGAAATGTCAAGTCATGATTAGGCAAATTACATAGCTGAATAGGGTGTTGAGATAACTGGAGGGAATGATGAAACGCGGGCCAAGGAGGTTAGGAAGGAACGAAATTAAATAATATGTTGAACGTAATAAATTCGACGGTGTGAATATTGCAACAAGATATGTGTGGATAACTAAACGTAATACACACTGTGGAATTTCGTTCCTAGAAAACAACGAATGATTAAAGTGATAAGAAAGAAAGAGAGAAAGGATTTGTTTATTATTTTAAGAAGAGTGCATGTTTGAAATGAATAATAAAGAAAATGATAAAGTTTCCTTATCCCATAATTATGTTAATAGTTTTGCGTAATTTTATTCTTTAACTAGAAATGAGGAAAACCGTCAGATTGTGCCAATTAAGTGATTGACAATTGATTATTGATTGAAAGTTAAAAATTTAGGATTCATAGCCGATAAGTTTCTTATAAAATAGATAGTGTTAATGATTTAGTTTATTGTAGATGAGGCGACCGTGCAAACAACCTGAAGGTGTTCAATTAAAGGAAATGGAATCGTAGTTGGATTCGCTATTAATTTAAACATATTGGATTGTCTCAACAAAAGGTCCGGTAATAAGTGAACAGCTTCAGGTTGCGACACGGTTTGTCGCAGTGTGAAGATGGTTATCTGGTGACGGCCAATAGGGGCTCGCTACGTAGAATGGCGTGATCATAGAATGCCGAGTAGAGGGGAGGATTTTATTTTATAATAAACTATAATAATAATCGTGATTGACCGCAATACGTTCGGGAAATCCAAGTCTTTTGCGAACTACTTTCAGGAACCTCACCGGGGCTCACGAAAGTTACGTAGAGGTCTTAAAGAACATTATCAAGATTTGTTGGTCACACGAGACAACAAATAGACATTGTCCGGTCGACTGGGAAGTTTCCCGCAGCCCAGCTTCCGTACAAAGTCGTGGCCGTCGAGGTAATTGGGCAGCAGCCGGGGACGGAGTCTCGGTTAGCAGCGAGGATCCAGTAGCTTGCAGTTCAGGAGATTATGTCGTGGTGTCTCCGCCGAATCCTGAGCCCTTGCAACAACTTGAAGCCATCGTGGAGCAAATGTCTGCGCGATTCGCACAAGGTGTGGTGGTCGTGCAACGAAAAGTGCAAACGGAACTGCAAAATCAGAACGAGCGTTTGAACCGTGCACTACAAGAACTCGGAGAAGAAACGGTGCAGATGAGGCAATCATTGCGGGAACGTGAGTCGATGAGTAAGAGGGGCAGACCTTATCCGTCCGGTCGAGGTCCAGGGGGAGCTAGTCAGCAATAACTCCGAGGACCTGAGGAGGGACGTCAAAAAGTTCCAGAGATGCATCCCGGAACAGCAACTAACAATATATGATGCCGAGAACCAGGTCTCGGCAGGATGTGCGAGTGTTCGCGGGACCAGAGGGGGTATTTCTGCCATCGCAGCTGATTCGTCAACCAGCAGCTACACCAGGCCGACCGGCCGGGTGTCCTCTGATGGGAGCAGGTCATGAGGGACCCGAGGCGGAATGGCTGTCATCGCAACCGATGCCTGAACCGGTAGCCACGCCAGGCCGACCGGCCGAGCGTCCTCTGATGGGAGCAGGTCATCCGGGACTTGGAGAGCGGATACAACAGTGGCAAGCAATGGTGATGTATCAAATAAAAACCTCATAATGTTTTTGTATTCCTTTGAGCGACTTTGCGTAAGTGAAGCTTATTCCGATGAGGAGAAACTAGATTTATTTGTAAACTCCATGCGAGACAAGGCAAAGCAATGGGTTGTATTGTGTGAATTTGACTGTTACGACATAGCAAAAAATCGGTTCCAAATTAAATTTTTGTCAGCGAAAATTCAGCGAACATACATATGTACGGGTCAATATGACGCGCGGTTAGCGAATAGTAGAAGGCCTACTTTTTGCTATGGGCAAACCATGCGATGCACTTGGATAATTATTTGTGAAATGAATGGACAATTAGTTTGCAATCCGACATCATTCTAAAATGGTAAAATATGTTCAACGACAGATGCTGCTGCTTCGTTAAGTGTGTTTTTCAATTCTCTCGTATAATAAAAAAAGTGTCTTCCCAGTTAAAAATTATGGACTCCGTACAGATATCATATGGACCCGAATATAAGACTCATTAATGACGTTTTCCTGACATCCCACGGACGTCCCAGGGATGCCCGATTTGGGGTCTTTCAATCCCTCTGTATTGCGTCCGAGTGGTATCTATATCACGTTCATAAATCGTCTTTTAGGCATCCGTGTAATGTCCGTAAGGCGTCTATACAC
>JABFOV010006667.1:0-10367 GCA_022817685.1 Aradophagus sp. ZL-2020
TTTTTTTTTTTTTTTTTGAGTCATTCCAATCTTGCCTTTCCATTGTTATTATTATATTATTATTACTATGTTAAAAATTATAAAATAATATAACTTATTTATATAAAATAAATAGATAGAATAAACTAAAAATTATAAATTTACCACGTTAAAAATAATGTTAATTTTAAAATTAATTTGCTATATATTTTGTTTTTTGATAATATTTATGAATTACATTTTTCTTCATTTTGATATATTATGCATAATGTAATAGGGTGGATCTGAAAAAAAATTCTTTGGATATGAATAAACAAGTTTTTTCACTGCCATATGTATAATTAATAATGTAATATTTACAATCATAATAAAATGATAATATTAATAATAATAATAATCACGGTCACTCACTAAACGCGATAGTTTATTAAAACAGGGTGACACTAATCAATCACATTCGTTGCTGCCATCTGATGGCTGTTGGTTGAGTAGAACGCTCACTAAACATAACAGAAAGTGTAGATAGAAAAGGATACTAGATCCCACGCCATAAAATTAAGGATGCGGGATTAAGTATCCTTTTCTAAACTGGCAACAAAGTGGCAAGGTAAGGAGAAAAAGATTGTGTCGTATTTTTGACATGTTTCTGGCAAAGCCACAACAAAACGCGTAATAAATTATATAAATTACATTAGGATTAGCGGAAATTAGTGAAATAACGTCAGTTATGAATATTTTTATCATTAAATGTTAGTGACAATGAATAAAAAAGATGTTTTTCCATTTCAAATACAATCATAACGTTGTGGTTATGTTTAGTGCGGTAAGAGAGAGTCGGTCATCTCGTCGTCGTTTACATAACATATACACGTGACGTATAATGTGTTATATGTAAAAATTCTTGCCGACGAGAGTCGACCGATTCTCTTGATTATGAAAACAATGTATGTAAACATAATAAAAAAACACGTCACAGTATTATTAGACCTACCTGAAAATTTAACGGTGGACCTCGTAGGCACAATCGTAAAACTATCACCAATGAAGTACTAAGACTTGTTTGTGTCATACCTTTTATTGAACGCACTTAAGTTACTTTTGAATTTTTATATTACTGTTAAAATTAATTCCTTCCGTTTTATTTTATTATTTATTATTTAAAATATACCTTTTTCTTCCTGTATCTCTAACGGATTTATTAAAGTAAAATAAATAAATAAATAAATAAATGAATGATTAAATAAATAAATACCATTACTAGGCTAAGATTGGGCTAATGCATAGTATCTTTCCAGTATATGAAAACTAGACTGTCTGGACTGTCTTGTCTTTGTCTGAACTGAAATAAAGTAGTGTTTGAGAGTCAGTACCTAGCATTGAGTACCTAACTGACAGTGTTTTTTGAACATAAACACTGCAAAACTTAGGTGCCAGTATTTAGCCAGTAGCTTGGCAATTTTATTTAGACAGAAATAATGTAGCCTTTATGTTCCAGCATTTAGAAACTAAGTGAACAATTCTGCTTGGACCAGTTAATCTAGTAAAAACCTTGCTACAATCTCTTTTCAATTAGACAAAAGACTAGTCAATTATTACTTGTGTTATTATTCACAATAGAATAATATATTAAATAAATTGTCAAGTTTTAACTTCTAAATAATAATGTGTTAGGTGAAATTTTACTAAAGTATAAATAAGATACTACGTTTATTAAATTCCAAACACGGGAAAAAGTCGTTGTCAAAAATACGATTGAATTAAATGTTAGCTTATATTTGTTGAATCACTGTCGATTCATTGTTGATATAACAAATACTTTCTATTGATCCAACGATTTAAGGTTAAATGCACATGTTTTGTCAGTTATTGAATGTTGATTTGACAAATTTTCAATGCTTTTTTGAAGTCTTGAGAATAACTTTTTTTTATTGTCAATTTAACGTTTTTTCACTGTACTTTTAACAGCAACTTTTTTTCCCGTGAAGTCTTCGAACATAATTTTATATATTATCTTATGTGACTATATTGATGTCTTCATGAATGATTGGATTTTAAATTCAATAGGAAGAGGATGATCCCGTAAGTAGTATTTTTAGCTTAATAACGAGAATAATTAGTTTTCAAAATTTCTTTTAATGCAATAGACCTATCTATAACTAACAATTATTAAATTTCGAAACGAATGTTTTTTTTGAATATTGAAAAAATAAACCTCCATTGTTTTTAAGAAAATTGTCATTTTTAGAAAAAAAATTTATCGACTTATATCAATTTTGATAGCGACAATTTGTCAAAAATAATTTGATACCAATATTTTTGGATGAAATTTGTACAATATCCTTAATTTGGTGTAAATTTACGTTAGGTGGCGTTGTGTTCCAAATTGGAAACATTACTATTAATGGTTCACCCTAATATATATTTGTGTGTGTGTGTGCGTGCGTGGGCGTGTGTTACTGACTTAGATAACTCATTTTCGTTTTCAGTAATTCATGTTAATAACTTAATGGATTTTCAGTTACGTATTGATTAAACTTGAAAGTTGTTATTTAAACTTATTAAATACGGAAATACTTGCAAATTCTCTGAAAATAGATCTTCTAATAGAAGATTATCAATCTAGATGTTTACGAAGCAATACTGTTCAAGAATCGAGCTAAATACCTAGACAAATTTTTTTATTCAAGCAACCAATGCGCCGATTAATCCTGCTTGCAAAGAACGAAAATTGATTTTCTAGACGCACCAAGTAACGCACACAGCACGCTAGCCGCACGCCTTCTCGCTTCGTGTGTCTGTTCGCCTCGCTCGCTCGCCAGGTTGGGCATTGATTTTGACCAGGTAATTGCTCCTACGTGCTCGACCGTGCATTTATGCGTGTGCCTATGTCGGCCTTTCACGCTAGTTATGCGGGCATGTGTGCTCTCAGGAGGAACAGAGAATCATCGACCGCTTTATATATGCTGGTGAACTACATAAATTGATAAACTACCAGTGCGAATCATATTTGTGAAAAAGAAAGGGCGGGCAAATTATCTCAGTCAAATGAACAGCTTTGTTATCTTTATTAATCTATAGCCTGATAGCCTCATGAACGAAATGTCTGATTATATTACTAAAGAAAAATAGTAATATCACGAATTACATAGGTCGTTGTCATTCCCGATTGAAAACTTCAACCAATAAGTATTTGTTTACAAGTTGATCATTTTGTAAAAGAACACTACAGATTTTGAAAAAAATTTATAGCTTACAAACATTTAGCGGTTTTACTTAACGTAGCAAAAACTTGATACTATAAAATATTAAATTATTAAATATATAATAAAATATAAATTATTAAATTATATCAATACAGTAATTTATTTACATAGCAACATTAGTAATTGATGTTATAAAATATTAATAAACCAGAATTTTTTAAAATAATCTTCAAAGAATTAAATTATTCATACACAGCAAAATATCTTAAATCTACAACTATTTTCAATACTAAAATTTAAGTTAGTAGGGACAAGGATATGAACAATACTGTTATAAGAGAAACGCGTTTAAAAATATCCGTATTCTAACACTCTAGATTTCAACCAGCAAAGTAAATTTTTTTTAGCAAAATAATGAACATTAGAATGTTTATTATATCCTTATAAAGGTAATTGCTTACAACTTCCAAATCAATTTAAGTATTACTTTGAAAACTCATCACATTAATCTACAAAACTTCAACATTCATTTTACTGAATAACGAAATTGAATTCTGTAACCCAACAAGTAGAATATACCTTTTAACAATTTATTATTCTTATAAATTCACAACGTATTGTTTCTTTCATTGTAATTTACATATTACGTAACATATATTATCTACATACATAATACAACTGAACATGGTTTAAAACATGTTTAGATTACTTTGACACATACATGAATTGAATAATTATTTTTGGATCATAATATATATAACATATTTCTCAATGATATAAATTACTTTAATATACCGTTTAGGGAGAAACATTACCTTATATATTTGGTATTATCAAAAAGTATGAATGTTGAAGAAAGACAATGAAATGAGACGATGCGTTTTTTTCGAAAAACTGAAAGAGAAACGCACTGTTTACATATAACATAACTTTTCATTCAACAAGTTGCCTTTTTCAATAAAAGAAATATTCTTTTGTAATCAAGCATATTGTTTGAGTGAACCGTGATCGCGCTTCGCACTGCTCGCGAATTGAATTTTGAATGAAAACTGCACAACGCATTTTTATTGATAATTCATGAAAATTTTAAGGCATTCATAATCTAATGAAAGGCTTATTAAATTTGATAAAAATTATTTATTAGAGAATTAATTTTCAAAGGAATGCTTAGAATTCTTCGAACTGAAACATGCGATTCGATAGTTTGCGATTTTTAGTCGTCCGGGTTTGAACGCATGGCACGTTGTGAACGCTGTGCACGTGAATTGGCTTATAAAGAATTCTGAAAATTTGAAAATTTATCTAGTATTTTACGAAAGAAAATTTTCTCGCTTTTGCGTTTATATTACGTTGCATCTTACTCGCGATTTATCTTCGTTTACATTAACGTTGAAACAACGAAATTTATATAACGAAATTTATCATAATTATGATTCAATTACGATTGTGCATGTTCGCTTTTAATCGACTACGAATTTTATAATTTGTGAATATTCCTTTAAAGATCGTAGAATTGTTATTACGTGGTTCTCCAGGAACTAGCATTGAAATTCAAAGCAGAAAGAAACGTAAAAATTTTAATATGTTCTGTATATTATATATATGAGAAATAAAATTTTTCGAGTTTGGCGATGAACTACTTTAACGTCAAAGTATAGATTTGTGATCATAATATGTCGATTTCACGGTTTGATATACAAAAATGTTAATTAAAATAAAATATATGGAAAATATAAAATATAAAACTTAAAATATAAAGGAATGTATCAGCATTTATTAAGGTCTTTGAGCAATGCACACTCAGAAATATTTACTATTGACCCATAAAATGGATGTACTCCTGTATTATTTACCGAACGTACATAAAGTACGAATTCGAACATGGACAAATTTTCATAAAAGTCTTCTATTTTCTCTGTCTTTACTTCAGTATAACTACTACTTTACCAATCTTTTATTATTTTGTATAGAGTTTGATTAGTTTTTTTGCAATTTGCAAACACAAATTTTACAATAATTTTTTTAAGTTCGAACTTGTACATTATATACTAGGGGTGTTGATTTCTCGAATATTCACAACTTCGAATATTCGAAAAATTTGAACTTTCGAAGTTGCCTTCGAAGTTTTCGAATTTTCGAATTTTTCGAAACTTCCAATTTTCGAATTTTCGAAGTTTTCAAAGTTTCGAATTATCGAAGTTTTCGAATTTTTCGTACTTTCGGAATTTAGGAAAAATTAGACAGCATAATGACTAATTAACTGAATAACAAATGTATTTCATGTATATTTTCTAAATATGAATGGATATATATGTACATAAATGTATGTAAATGTGTATAAATTTTGGACACGAGCCACTGAAAACAATAACAACATAATAATAAATATAACGTCGTAATATAAATGATATTATATTTAATTTAATAAATTTTTATTACGAAACAAAAAAACGTTCGTAGAAACATTTTCTGATAACAAACGACTTCTTTGTGGTGATACTATATTTCCAGCGGACGAAAAAACACGTTCCGAAGCAACTGAAGTCGCTGGTATGCATAAATATTTTACTGCTAATCTAGCTAAAGTCGGAAAATTTTTTTGATGACATTTCCACCATTGAAAAGGATCAGAATGAATATCTATTTGTGGCAATGCAACATATTGCTGAAATTCTACATTTGTAGTATTTGTATAACTAGCCTGAGAAGTTGAAGGGCCATTAAACAAAAAATCTATTGTACCTGGAACTTTTCGAGTTTGTTCCACATTATTGACATCATGCATGCTAATAAATTCATTTTGAATTTCTTCGCGAATTTTCTCTCTTGCAGTTTCACATTCGAAGGAAAGATTTTTATATCTTGGATCTACAAAACTAGCTTTCTGTTCAACAGAAACTAATGTAACGTTTTCCGAATTCATAATGAATCGCTCAGATAAGTTATTAATTAAATTATCTGTAAAAAGGTATATATCTGCATCTGTCAAGTTATCTTTCATTGGTTGAAAATGTTTGTGAATCAGAGAATGAACGATTGGTCTAACCATAGAAACTGGTGCATTGCTTAGAACGGTGGATGCAATTTCTAAAGGTTTCAACAGTGATACCAAGTTTTCTATTGTGATCCAATCAGATTCTAGGAGTTCTAAATTTTGAATCAAAGATCGTTTTATTATGTTCCTGTCAGAAAGGACAAGTGCGATGGCTGCACGATTTTCAACTAACCGTTGTATCATGTGTAAATTCGTGTTCCAACGAGTACGACAACTTTGTATTAATTTTGTTGCAGTCAAACCCAATTGTTCTTGTTTTTGCTTTAAAAAGTTTGTAGCGAGAACTGAGTGACTAAAATGTGAAACAAGCTTGGAGCATTTTTCAAGTAAGGAAGTTAAGTGACTATCATTAAGTGCATTAGTTATGACCAAATGAATTTTGTGCGCAGCACAAGTAACATTTTTGTTTAAATTATTCATTAAATTTATAGCACCGATTATGTTAGCTGCATTATCACTAATAATAGTAACAACTTTTTCATCAAGACTCCATTGAGTAACAACCATGTTTAAACTGTCAGCAAGATTAATGGAAGTATGACGTTCTTCCAGTTCATCAGTACAAATAGTGAAAGTTTGTGGATTCCAATCTGCGTCGATTATATGAGCATTAACATTTATGAAACCTTGCAAAGCTCGAGATGTCCAACAATCAGTATCAAGTGCAACAAATTCACACGCATCAAGTTTTTGCTTAATAATTGTTCTAACTCCGTTCTCTAAATCATGAAGTCGTGTAACAATTGTTTGACTGCAGGGACATTTGTACATAGGTTCCACGATTTCCATGAACGCTTTAAAACCAGAACTGGATGCAAAGTTGTACGGAAGTTGATTTACAGCAATAAGTTTAGCTAGAGACTTAGTGATTTCTTCTTGACGATCTCTATTCCAAGAGTCTCTTTTTGAACATAACCTTTGTCAAATTATTATTTTACATTTAAAAATTATAAAATTTGAAAAATTAAAATTATAAAATCGAAAGTAAATTAATTTATTTATTTAATTCATTTATAATGTTTCACGTGCCACTAAATAATTGGCCGTTCATACCTTGTGCTTGAAGGTCATGTTCCGAATCACATTGTTTCGAATTATTCGGACTACAACTCTCTACATTGTTGGTTTCCAATTTCCTGTACGAGAGATTAAAGAATAGATATGAATAAATTTGATACATCAGAAAGTTCTTAGATGATTTAATATTTAGATAATTTGCGTTTAAACAGTTAAAATATTTATTATAATACAAAAATTAAAATTATTAACGAGTAATACATTGTTAAATTAAATAGACAACATTAATTCAATGTTTTTCGTGATTAATTTATCAATTAAAAAATTTTATTTGTCTGAGTAATAATTAATTTGTTTTGCATATCTGTCTTCTCAACTAATTTATATACATAACTACAATTCATATGTACTCAAAAAATATAATAATTTTATAACGACATGTTAATCTCTACACATGATAATAATTGACGAAAGGGATATATGATAATAACTTGATAATTATATAAAGATTATAAATTTCTTCTGATTAATTCAACATCCAATATTTTTATTAAATTATTATTCATCTAATGAAACACTTATTCATAATCATATAATACATTTTTTTGTTCTATAAAGCGAAAATTAATTTAAAAAATTATACAAAATATTTCAACAATAAATAAAACATACAGTATATAAAATTACATTGACGTAATTATTAGTTGAAAATAATAAATATGTAATTTTTTGTACCTCAAAACTGTAGTAATATTAATTTTTTATATTTAAATTATATTAATTAATGGAAACAATGTACTTGCCTCTTTTCGCAAGTGCTCCTTTTCTTCTCCGGTGCGACCATGTTATGAACGTTTATTAAATGTTGAATTAACGTCGATGTTGATTTGTGCGTTTTTAACAAATTTTGGCAAATGTTGCAAATGGCTGACAGATTATCTGAAGCCTTTTGAAAATGTTCCCAAACCCAACTTTTCATTTTTAAGTTGTTACATACAAAGTAGATATGAAACTGATATGAAATGCTTATTTTCTTCTAACTTGATTAGACTATTTCTGAATTATAAATACATCAAAATACACTGGTAAACACGCCGAATACGTTACTCGTAAGAGAACGATGATCTATGTATTAGAAAATGAATACCTATATAAATACTATATATATATAAAATATAATATATATATATATATATATATATATATTATTTACATAGTATTATACATATATTTATATATACCTATATAAATACTATATATATAATATATAATACCATATATATACATTAAAACATATGTACAGAAAATTCAATTACGAATATTAATATTAATAAAAAAATTATATTTTAAAATTAAAAATTAATAATAACGCACGGCATAAATATGACCTTGAAAAAGTGACAGTCTACAGTATTCTTTCAATTTTTATTGAGAATTACATAAATTAAAAAATTTGAAATTTCAAATCTTTGAAACTTCGAAAACTTCGAAACTTCGAAAACTTCGAAATATTCGAGCTTCGAAAATTCGAAAAGTTCGAAACTTCGAAAACTTCGAAAAATTCGAAATATTCGAGATTCGAAAATTCGAAAAATTCGAAACTTCGAAAGCTTCGAAGTATATTTATCGAAGGTTGTGTTCTTCGAATATTCGAACCTTCGAATACTTTCATATTCGAACGAAATCAAGACCCCTAGTTTACATTAAATGTGTTTATATTTCATGTATTTACAATTACAGAACCTTCCAGTGAGAGGAAATATTCTTTATATTTTCAAATAAACGACGATCCAGCGTACGGTGTACATGATTTGGATTTTGAATCTTACATGAATTGTACAGGTAAAATGAATTTGTACTAATAATTTATTAATAAGGAAGTAATAAATTTTCTAGGAACAATTCTAGGAACAATTTATTTATACTCAGCATTAATTTAGCATGAAATAAATATAAATCGAAGTCCATGGTTTTTGATTTGTATTAATTTTACTCTACATTCATTCTAATTTTACATAAATACAATTGTTATTTTTATTTTATTCTTTTTGTACTTATATTTGTATAAATTTTATTTGTTGCACAAACAAGTAAAATTTGTAATTATATTTTTAAATGAATGACAACACTAATATTAAAATTAAAATTAATATTAAAATTAAGGTTAATAATAATATCTCATTAATTTATTTTACACTTAGTATTCCAAAAATCTAAAACATTATTAGATTATGAGAAAAGTTATTTTGTTGTATGTAATTTTTAAATTAACACAATTGACCTTAAATTTTAAAGTTAATTTACAATCATCCAAAAAAGCGATGCAATTTTTAGTTTGGTTTTTATTTTATAGAGAGTGAAGAAGAAGCTCGGACATTTATATTAAACCTTGTTTGTAATAGAAAATATCCAGTAGATGGGAATATCCAAAAAATTTTTGTCAGCACAGATGGAATAGGTTTGTAAGTATTATGTGAATTATTTATTTAATAACATCATTACTTGAATGAATATTATCATTATTTTATTACTTTTATTATTACTATTATCATCATCTTTTTTGAAAAAACAAAAATTTATTTACTGAATATTAAATAGTTATTTTTACTAATTAAGAAAAAATTATAAATTCTAATATACAATCTGATATACAATATGTATTCTAATATACAATCATTTTTGTAGCAAATGCATAGATGATTCGGACAATTTTTTTGAAGACGAGGAAAACATTGAGGCTGCTGCACATCCTAATGAAAATTATGTATCCAACGAACAAAAAACTGGTAATTTATTTATTATACAAAATATACAATATATTTAAAGTCCGAAGAATTAAATTTGAATTTTAATACACCGAGAAAATTTTCTACAGCAAATTATTATAAAAGTATACTTTTATAATATATTGTATTCGACATAAATTAGCAATTTTATAACCTAATGTAGTAAAGTTTCCTATAATAATAGTAATTTTTGCGATGACTTTAATCATTCGTCCAATTTTTTAAATTAATTTTACCCCTATAAGCAAATAATATTAAATAATATTCTAGGTATCTACTACGAATGTTATAATATTCGAAGTAGATTCTTAGGATATTATTCAATAT
>JABFOV010006668.1:0-10367 GCA_022817685.1 Aradophagus sp. ZL-2020
TGTTAATATCAAATATTTTTATCGCTTATCAATGTTCGTATACAATGGTTGATATTTAAATACAGTGCATTAAAGTTTAGATAAAATGCACTTCAGTTAACTGACAAATTACGGAATATGACATTTCTTTAGCAGTTAATATCAACAGTCGCCTATCTTTGAAAAAACTGTACTTTGATCTCATAAATTGATAACCTTTTTACTGCTGCTTTCTTGACGATCAGTGTTGTTAATTGACAAACATTTTAAAACATTTCTCGTGTTTAAAAAACTTTGTGAGCATAATTTAAAAAATGGCTCTTTCCAAACCAAGAAATTTTATTTTGGAGCTAGTTGGTGCTTATTTCAGTAAACTTTACATGAATCCAATTAGAACAAAAGCTTTTACAAGGTAATTTTTTACTTTTAATCGATGAATTAATAAACGAAATTAAATTTGTTCAATTCCACGAGTAATAAACAAATTTCATATTTTGTTTCAGCTGTATTATTGCGGCTTTGGGAAATATTATTTCGCAAAAAATGACTGGAATAAAATACATGAATAATGATAGTTTATTTGCATTTGCATTGTTTGGGTAAAATAATTAACTTTTCTATAATGCAATGGATTTTATTATTATAATTAAAATATAAGATTACTGTTATTTTAACAATATTTACGTTTCAGTCTTGTATTTGGTGGACCGATTCCTCACTATTTTAATCAAAATCTATACCGTTTTATAAAGCATCCCTTAGCTTTTTTATTAATTGAAAGGCTTATATTTATGCCATGTTTCCAAGCATTTTATTTATACATGCTGCCATTTTTTGAGGTACATTATTATATTATAATTCATAAATTATTACATTTTTTTTCACATTGCATGAAGATTTTATTTAATTCAATAACTATCATTTTTTTTTAATGTAAGAAAACATTACTTTTATTATGTTATAGGGTAAATCTCATGAAGAGTCTGTAGAAGAAATGAAGAAACTTTACCATCCCAGTGTTGTTGCAAATTTAAAATATATATCATTACTGCAGTACATCAATTTCAGATTTGTACCACCAATGGTAAATATCATTTATATGACATTAAACATACATAAACAGTTTATTTATTGTACCTTATTAATTTTAATCTTGTTCTTGTTGCAGTTACGCATATTATTAGTTAATTTTATTGATTTAGCATGGACTGTCTACATAGCCAATCAGCGAACAAAACTTGTTAGAAATCAAGCCAAAACTGGCACAAAAAGGAGTACAAAATCGAATTGAAAAGTACATTTTTGTTATAACAAACTTTCTTTAAATCAATCTTGAAAATTCAGATCATACAAATTGATTCAACTTTGACATTTTATTATCTGTTATTAGAATCGCCATATTTTTGTTGCCTTAAGCAGATTACTGCTGTTTCCAAGTATAGAAATTAATACCTAATAATTAATTAATAATGAATAATTAATCCATCTAATAATCGCGTAAATTAATTTTACTGCTTCTGTCTAATATAAACTTGGAAATTCATTCAAATCAATCCCAAGTTTGTCAATAACTTTGGGATCATCATTTATGCATCTAATCTCCTTAAAAATCTCCTTACACTTACCATATTATCAAAGTTCATAATTGTTGGTGGAACTTTGATAATTAGTAAATTACCCATTGTTCTTTAAAATACATCATTTAAATTCGTCGTTTCATTTTATTGGATCCTATAATCTGTGGTTACATCACCTGTAACAACAGTTTTTTATAGATACTGCTATAAATTCATCTAATCAGTTTTTAGGTGGTTGCCATTCATATATGTTTAAAAACTCAAATCTAGGGTCAATATGTTGTTAAGTTAGTTACGTTACAACAATCAATTGTTTCTCTTTACTTTTTCATTAGGATAATACTTTTTTGGCTTTCAACAATTAATTTGAACAGTTTGTTTTTTAAATACTTAATTCATAGACAAATGTCAAAATCGCAATGTTATCAGCATTCCAAAGTTTTTATTCTGTTTCATATCCTCCTAAAATCTGTGCTAGATAACTTACACATTGATTTACACTCCCACTTTTGCCACTTTTCTTGAGGTACTCTCCAACACAATTTGTGCCTCCATTTTAAATAGTAATAATGTCAGATGTAAAACTATCTGGAACTTTCAATCTGAAACTAAGATTTTTCAATCTTCAAATCTCTACGTTAATATATTTCGAAGTTAGCAAAAAAAGAAAGCAGAATTTAGCAAAATTTAACAAAATTTTTACACAATTTTCAAGTAACTTTTCTCTTTGAAAAATTCAAATGAGATGAGATTTTGTGAAACACAATAAAAATTACATTACTTTATAAAAAAAGTAAAAACGGTATATTATTAAGAATGTCTATTGTTCTTAAATAGGTGTACATATTTTTATCTACTGTTAAATAACTATTCGACCAGAAAATTTATACTTGCAATGTTTGTAAATGCAAAGCTTATATACTATTATTGTTTATTACTTAAATACCCACAAGAACTTCAGCATAAGTTATTTGCTGGTAACTTATATAAAAAGATTATAAGTGCGGTACTTAAATAAAAGTTTGAAAAGTGACATGTATATTAAAAAAATAAAATGTCTTTACAAAAAATATACTTTTTTAATGAAGTTTTAAATCACATTTGGTTTATTTCCTGTGAATCATTTAAAAAGGTAGTACATACAAAGTAATAAGCATCATTGTTAATTAATAACATTGCTTGAAATCGTAGAATCACATAAATTATACAAAATAAAATAAAACTATTGTGCATATGTAAGCATCATGATTTAATCACACAACAATAATACAGATTATGTTACAGATATAATCAGAATTTCCATTTTAACGATGTTAACATTTCTTTTAAATAATCGCGTAATATCAATTTGTCAGGGCTACAGTGATGGGAGTACGAGAAAAACAATGTAACAGCATATCATGTACGGTTGAAATGACATATCGTTGTATTGATTGCATAGAACGATGAAGTGGAATATTTCTGCCTATCATCGATGAAATGATAACTTTTTATTTGTTCCTTTTTTCTTTTCTTGATGAATTTTTTACTTCGATTTTTAATATCATCAGTCGTTAGTCGAGCTCTAAATATATTCGAATTCTTAACTCTTAAAAACAATTTAAATTTGTCTAATTTCATAATCTTTGCTCTTAAAAATACATCTTCATACAATGAAGGGTAACCAAATTACAAGTGCTCATAAAAATTCGACAATTTTATCGACAGCAATATTTTAATTTCAATTTAGTTTTTCATTAACTTTATACCTTATGTTTGAATACATGAATGTTGAATTTGTATAAGCAGTGTAATTGGTAGTTATTCTTCTTTGGCCAATAAATAATATCAGTGACTAGAATACCATTGGATGGCACTAAACAAATAATTAATTTACGTTTACAGGACAGTATTACAATACAATTTGTTAAGTCTCGTTCGATGGCTGACACAAACGAGATGTCAACTAATTTGCGTTAACAAACAAATTTTCATTTTCGTTATAGTGTAATAACGAAACGTGTTTGCTTTGTTAACTTGTATATTAATATTCTATAATTTGTTAAAGTATAAATAAATTATGGAATGTATAAATAAATAAACTTAAATATGAGTACATAATTGTAAAACACAATATACTTATATACAACCAAAATTTTTTTATATCACGTCATCTTTAATGCAGTTATTTCAGTAATTGCATTTACTTATTAAGTAGTTGTATTTTTTGTTAATCTAACTGCTAGGACAAAGTCAAAAAAGGACAACTGTCTCCCATTTTATATTCAAAAACCTTACTCAACACGTAAGATTGAAAAGTTCACTGATCTGACTGAATTAAATTGCACAGATACGGAAAAATCACAAATGATGTACAAGCACGTGCATTTGCACCTGAATGGAATGTTTAATATGACTAGCGTATATAATACTTGTTAAAAATTGCACGAGTAAACGAAGGGTTTTGCTTTCATTGCAATATTAAAAAAAAACAACTATTAATTAATACTTGCTTAATTGAGAAAAAATTACAAACTTCCATTGTTACCTTAATGTTACTTATTATTCGATAAATCTGCAATCGTTATGTGTATGCAGGAAGTCTTAAAAAAAGTCCAACTTTACAGCTATCGTTGTTTCAAAAAGAATCATTACAAAAAGAAATGTCAATCTAAGAGTATTTTTGTTACCAAAGTAGCTGTAAACTGATTATATTCTTACAATTTTTTTTATCTAGTTGTTTAATTCAAGATTGGAAAATACTAAGAATATTTCTAATCGTTATAAATATATTAGTAAAACAATTGTCATTAATTTTTTTATTTTTACCACTCGCCCATTTTGTTGCATCTGCTCCTTTAAAATCTCTGTTAAAACTAAGTGTTTATTTTCTCAACGATTATTAAAGTGAGCATTTCGTTGAAGATTATTGCTTGGGCGTAAATTTAAAATAATATCGATTAATTATAATGAAACAATATGATTATAAATTTATTACCGATAAAATCTCAATCAAACCGCCTATACAATTCAAAATAAATAATTTAAAATTTGAACTTACTAATTTCGATTCAGTGCGAAAACGTTTCGCAAATATCTTTCATTGTATCTTTTTTTCTCTTCAACAAATGAACATTATATGAAATAATTTGTTGCATAAATCATATAAATTTCAACTTCACTTATCATTTTATATGAACATATATATTTTTTATATACGCATGTGTATAATATGAATCGGCAAATAAACTATGCAAACAGCTATAACAGCCAATTCATGTAACGAAAAGTATAATTAGCGTTTCTGAAATATTTTTTCAAACGTAATAATTGTAATGTAATAATTTATAATAATTTATTTCTACTACCAGCAAAAAGTAACTTTTTTAATGTTTCATTTGATACTGCAATAGTTATAGAAGTGGCCAATATATTATTTGGAATTACCAACGCTAATACTTTTAAAATAGCATTATTGCATTTGGAAATTAGCCATTTGCATAGTAGATTGTGTATTTGCATGAACTTTTGCATAAATGTATCAACGTGAGAAAGGAAGTTCTGTCGGCAGAGTACAACTAACTTAAGTTGAAACCAACGTTGGAAAAATCAGGACGACTCTTGACTCTGTCAAGTTTGACTCACAGAGAAACATTAAATTGATTATAATGCAAATAATTTAGCGAGCGTATGATGGACTCCGACTGGGCGTTCGACTGGAACGGAAACTTGGACTAGACCAGTCACTGTGCCGACTGCTTTCGGAGCTACTTGGAGATGACGGCGGAGATGGAGTTGGCCGGTGATAGGGGATTGGTCTTTTTCTAGCACTGTAATATACCAAGAGACTTATTTTGCTGAAGTTAAAATCAGTTATATCATGTTAATAAGCTTTGGAAATTTTGTCTAGTAAACTTTTAGTATTTGCCCCAATGTTAATACATTTACAATTCAATCTGCAATATTTTATTAGTATATGTTATGAAAATTTACAATTAAATAAAAGACATGTTATAATTATTATTATTAATTAATTCGTAAATTATTCATTATTTATAAATATATAATAATGCATAATACACAAGAAGAAACGCAACAAAAATAATAGAAGCAACATGCAACAAAATTAATGTGCATAACGAATGGTTGGGTAAAAAAATTAACTCAACATAAAATACTTACCTTCATCATAGGTACAAAACTGAACGGTGATGAACAAATCCTAATGTCTAATTCAAAATAAAGTAAAAACTTAAAACAGATCTTAACAAACATTTTTATTTTCAAATGTACATAAAACAAAAGAAGTATCTAAAGTTACTCAACTGCGTATTTGTAACATGCATGCTACACTATTAGATAATAATTTTACAGTGATTTTGTGCACAATGATAATGATAATAATCATAAGGATCTTCTTAATGTTATTAATGACAATAATAATAACAATGGTACGCGGAGAGAAAAATTAGAGTTATATTGGGCGGGCCCTGAAATTGACTTATTAGAAGGATAAAATTTGGTCTATTTAAGAAAATATAGGATAAATTAATAAAAAATTTCATTTTATTTTATGGAAATCCGCCGTTCAAAAAGAAACCCACCATTCAAAATGTTCTAACAGATCGTTTGATTTTCACCGTATTTCAATGTCTAAGGCGTTTGTAGCATGGATGTTTGTACCAGAAAAAACTATGATTTTTCTATCCGCTTAATAATAACAATAACTATAACTACAAAAGCTATCACTCAGAAAATAGAAAGAAAAACAAAAAAGAAGAAAAATAAAGTAGAACACCATTTTATTTTCAATATAACAATATTCTGGCGTATTTCTCTTTTTGTAACACATATTGCATGTATTACTTAATGTTAATTAGTTATTTAATCTTTTGCTCTTTTTTTTCAAGTTTCCCGGTAAAAAAGTCCAATTTTTATCGGTTTATCGATTAAGGTTTATGCAACTCCATTGGAACAGTATTTGGTATTTATCTCCTACACCTGTCCTTTGATCTTCGTCTGTTGGACACAAATAAAATCATTACATTTTAATGTATACTAATTATTATAAGTTACCAAAGTTAACTTTGAAATGAAATAGTTCAATATGAATTTTGATTTAGCAGTTTCTCCGCAAATCCTTTGTTTGAGAAATCAATTAAATTACATATAGTATATTCTTTATTATACATTCACGATTTATTATTGATAAGTTACTTCTTTTTATACAATATATATATTTATTACATTTTTTTCATGCTTTAAGGTTAATATTAATTAAAAATATCAATCAATAGATCAAAGTTTTCCACGGGTTGGTATGTATTTTGCTTTATATTATTTAATTATCGGTTACATCAGTCGATGATTAGCTTGGAAAAAGCTTAAGTATCACCCTGTAAAGATGTGACCGAGATATGAAAGTAGATCAACATCTATAAATGCCTTTCAAGCTTATACTCTATTACTTATTGGGAACTTCTACGTATGGTATTAATACCAAATAAAAATAAAATTACCAAGTATAATACGTTACTAAATATATATCATAATATAATATATCTAATAATGAATAATGAATATGAACACTATTTGAATTTAATAAAATAATAACATTGAAAATAATTATATTATTTTCTAAACAATATAGTTTGAAAAGTACATTTTCAAATTACATGAATAAATTATTCATTTTTTGATATGCAAACGGAGAAACCGCTTAATTAAAGTTACAAATAAATTATGTTCAAAAATATACTTAGATACTTTAATATAAATAAGAGAATAATTAAAACACAAATAAAAATTGAAATAAATATATTTACAACTATGGCATCACTATATGATTCAGTGCACTGTTGAAAACTAACAATAAAAGTTCACAAAGCGAAACTACTACACAATATGATTAATGTTACCTAGTGATTCGGCGTCTATCGAGGAAGCTAGGTGATCCATGACGTCGAGGTATTGAAGGTGAACGAGATCTGCTAGAACCTGAGCTTCCCGAACTTGACCGAGATGATCTGCTTGAAATACTACTTGTAGAGCGGGAAGAGCTTGAGAAACTTCTATGACTTCGTCTGGTACTAAAATTGAATATATACAAAATTATAAAATTTAGTTTATAAATTGAAATTAAATTGAATTTGAATTGATAGAATCAAATTGACTGAAAAAACTTACTTTTTTATGTTAATAAGTCATATTATTAATATCGTTACCTCAAGGAAGATCTACTGCTACTTCTGCTTCGACTTCTTTTGTCCTTGCTTCTTGAAGCTCTTGATAAAGAACGTGAATGACTTCTAGATTTCTTTGATGGGGACCGACTTCTAGATTTTTTGGATGGACTTCGGCTTCTCGATTTCTTTGAGGGAGATCGACTGTGTGATTTCTTGGAAAGAGATCGACTTCTAGATTTTTTTGAAGGCGATCTGCTGCGAGACTTCTTAGACAATGATCGGCTTCTTGACTTGTTTAAACGAGACCGACTTCTAGATCGTTTTGATAGGGATCTGCTTCTACTACGACTCACAGATTTGCCGCGTGAATGCGACCGCGATTTCTTTGACCGTGAACGGGATCTAGAAACAGATCGTTTGGATCTAGACGATGATCGAGATCGCGATTTTTTCTTACATTGTTTTGGTGACTCTTTGTGTTCTGGTGAATGTGTCATTGATCTAAAAAAACAGAAGTATGATTTTGAAGTACAAATAAAAAATATATAAGTATGATAATAAATATCCTACATTTACAATTACAGTGTCGTTCACCAACAAAAAAAAAAAAAAAAAAAAAATACACACCTTGATTTACTGCTGCGCTCTTTTCTTGGAGACTTCGAATATGACCTAGACCGTGATCTCGAATATGACTTCGTCTTTGAAGTCATCATCTTAGCGACCGTCGGTGACCTGCTATTTGACCTCTTCTTCTCTTCGATTTCGTTCACTATTTCGGGTGGCGTCTTAGAATAGCTTCTGTTTTCAACCACAACAGTTGTCTCTTTGAATCCTCCGCTGTTTCCCATAATCTTTGTCATGCTAGGTGGTGATTCACTCGGCGATCTAATTTTAATCATAGCTTCTTCTCTTGTAAGTGGCAATGCAGGCGACGGTGATCTACTCGATACTGGTGACTGTATAGGTGGCAACTGCAACGGCAAAGGAGATGGTGATTTTTCTTTCGGTAACTCTTTTGGTAATTCATTTA
The DNA here is from genome assembly GCA_022817685.1 of Aradophagus sp. ZL-2020. Lineage (NCBI taxonomy): Eukaryota > Metazoa > Arthropoda > Insecta > Hymenoptera > Scelionidae > Aradophagus > Aradophagus sp. ZL-2020. The sequence continues at coordinate 8,754 of JABFOV010006668.1, forward strand.
CAATATCAACCGCATTCTCCTTCCTTTGGATCTTTAATTTAATAGGACTAATTACTTTCTTGCCCAAACTTTCTCTCGCTTTCGCTGCCAGACCGCTCTGTAATCTCTTTAATGTCGTCAGCTCTCTCTGTCGTTCTTCATCCTCTAATTTTGGATCATCGTCTGCCACATCAGCTTCCTCTTCGCTGGACGCCCGCAAACTCACTCTTGGCGTAATCACTTGCGAAACTTTCCTGTTTCTTGAGCGTGATCGTGATTTAATCTTTTTGTTCTCTTCTTTCTTGTTTTTTCTCTTCTTTTCGTCTTGCAAAATATCCCTGTATCGTTCAGGGTATTTGCGAACTGGCGAATAACTTAGGGTGGATCTTCGAGATCTGGATCTCGAGCGTGATTTTTTTCGATCACGTGACTTGTTCCTTGATCTATCCCTTGATCTGTCTTTTGATCTATCCTTTGATCTACCCCTTGATCTATCTTTAGATCTTTCTCTTGATCTGTCCTTTGACCTATCTCGTGATCTGTGTCTAGATCTATTTCGTGATCTGTCTCGAGATCTGTCACGAGACCTGTTACGAGACCTGTCCCGGGATCTGTCACGAGATCTGTCACGAGATCTATCTCGAGATCTATCGCGAGATCTGTTTCGGGATCTATCTCGAGACTTATCGCGTTTGTCCCTGTGCCATAATGGAGACCTGGATCTGCGCCGTTGGGAAATAGATCTGCGACGATATTGTGGCGACAGTCGACGTCGAGAATATCGGTCTCGGTCGTAACGCGAGCGACTGCGGCTGCGTGAAGTAGATTGCCGACCATGACGCCGTGGACTTTGGCGTCGTCTAGGTGTAGGTGATCTCCTGGATCTTGAATATCTACGCGGCGAGCGATCCCGAGTAACTTTGTTTTTAGTGGACGTGGGGCTTCGTTGATCGTTCGGTGATAAGTCACGGCGATCGCGCTTATCTGTAGTTTTTCGCACAGGTGATTCACGCTTGCGCAGTGGTGGAGTGACTGTTCGGCACCTATCCGATTTTTTGGGTGACTTATTAGCACGATTCTCACGACCACTAGCCTTCTCTGTCTCACCATTCGACGACTTTTCGACCAGCTTTTCGTGTTTCGATTGTTTCTTTGGTCTCTCAGGAGAACTAAGTTGAAATAAAAAAGAAAAATTTCTTTTAACTTAGTAATTTATATTAATAACTTTACACTTCAGCAACTTTTTATAATCAACTTCATCTCACCTATCAGATGAATTTTCCGATGATTGATGTTTCCTTTTTGTTATGCTCTTCTTTTTCTAAAAGAAAAATGAATTCCATTATAAGGAGTCAATTTGTGCAAACACTAAACACCAATCATGCATTCCAAAATTTAAACCAACGGATACATTTTGTTATTTTACGAAAGTTTTAACGGAGTCTGCTTAATTATTGACCAGAAATATTGTGCATCAATAGATACTTTCATCGTCTTTAACTATAATCCTGAAAGTTTAATCAGGGCTGTTACAATGAAACCCTAAATGTGATCGCATCATGTTCAGTTACTTTAAATAATCTTCATTATTATAGAGTGTTATTTTTGTTAATTTGCCCATTCACACGTAACAAC